>JAHBCN010006657.1:0-47776 GCA_019359885.1 Listronotus oregonensis
ATATTCACAGTACTTTTTACCCAATGTGGTAGTGTCATCCCAGGCCACCTTTAAAAGTAACTACGATCTTTAAGTACTAATTTAAAGATTATTAATTTTATGCAAAAAAAAACTTAAACGCTTTTCCTGTGCTCTAGAGCTTTTTTAATAATAGTGCTTAACTATTTTTAATGATATTTTATTTTACTTAGCATTTAAATATGAATTGGGCCATTGGAAAATAATTATTGTAATTTGCAATAATTTACAAATTTAAAAAATTGATTACTTTATATAATACTTTTTTAGTTTCTTGCAACTTTAACTCCAAAATCAAGTACATATTTTAAAAGTTTTAAAAGCAAACACCTTGGAATTATAGATGACGTACAACAAAGCGTCTAATGAAAGCCATTATAATAGAACAAAGCGAAAACATACAATATTTACAGTAAACACTATAATTAAATTTCCGTTAATGGAAAATGCTTTTGGAACGTTTTAGTTTATTCGCGGATTCTCCCAATTACGAACGGTCGCCACTTTAAATTCATTTATCTGAAATTTGAATGGACCGATTTGCCTAATTAAAAGTTAACTGATCGTTCGTTTTAAATCGGAGGCATTTTTGAATTTATGATGCTTTTAGTAGAAGGGTTTAGATTTCCAAATAAAAAAAGTGAACTTATTTTAACAAAGATTATACAAATTAAATCAAGAAAAATATGTTATTTTAATGTTGCTCTTCTTTGAATTATCAATTAAGAATCAACAAGGGGCTTTTTAAATAAGACCCAGAAAGGATAATGTTTCCTTTTAGGTATATCGTAGCTCCAGAATAATAGTAAGACAACATAGAAATTTTAAAATTTTGGTTTCTTTATTGTACTAATAAAGTTTTATGCATTTTATCTGGTAATATAAGATTTTGTTAGGAGGGTAACAAATGGGATTTTAACTTATCCGAGCATGTTACCAAAATGAACGCAGCAAACTTTATCAGTATATTGAAAAAACTAAAAATTAAAAACTTTAGGTTATCTTACTATTAATATGGAGAGACGATATAAAAACGAACTCTCGGTAATTTTTTTGATATGTTAGCACATAAAATTGTAGGACTATAAAACAACAAAAAATTAGTAATATTTTAGTTGGCCAAAAATGTCTTTTTATTTCTTAATGAATTTATTAAATTATACTTAACTTCAGGTACTTTTACATATTATATACATATATGGTAAATTATTATACAGGTAATCTCACGATCCTTACAATTTTTAATAAAATTTGGTATTACAGGATGTAGAATAATTGTATATTTTTAATGCATTATATTTGTAGAATTATGACAGCTTAAAGGCGTAAATACTATTAATTTTACATGTATCATTACATATAGCTGTCGGTAATTAAATTAAAATAATTGAAAAATCGTATTCAATTACTTCTCAGTAATTGAATTACTTTTAATTTAATTACTTTCCGAAAAAATGTATTTGGATTATCAATTAATAGATAATGTTATCGTAATTGGAAATTGATTTTCATGAATTCCAAGTAATTTAATTATTTAAAAAGAAATTTAATTACTTATAAAGTAATTGAATTACTTATAAATTAATTCAATTACAAATATAATTAATAAATAATTAAATTTCTACAAAAAATGTAATTACATATAAAACTTTTTTTAAGGAAAAACTGCCGAAATTTTGACCGGGCCGCTTTGAATCTGGCGAATGCCGCCTCCGCACCTATTTAGTTTTTTCCATATCATTCCTTACCGCCACCGTTTTTATACTTTTTGGCGAAAATCTCTTAATGTTTGGGGTAGGATTAAAAAATTTTTTTTAAGTCCTTTAATGTTAAACTTGCCGAGAAAGCAGTTTAAATAGTGTGACGTGCGTATAATGCATATTAGTATAAATGTTTTATTTGTTTGTTTAAAATATTTGTGGTAATTTAAATAAAGCAATTGTTAAAATATTCAATTACTTTTAGTTTTAGTTGATAATTGAATTACTTTTAATAAACATGCTACTAATTGGTAATCGTAATTTACTACTACTTAGAAAAGTAATTGGTAATTGTAATTGAATTACTTTTTAAAAGTAATTGCGACAGCTGTGTATGTGATTATTGACGGGATAAACCTAATAAACAATTGACAAATTTAAACATATTAGTTTTATTCCACATAGATTGTAGAACTTGGTTATTGTACTTAAAAAGCAATTTTTGTTTTTAAAATTTATAACTTTTCTACATCATAACATTTGGAAATAATGAAGAGTTTACAGTATTTATTGTTTTTTTGCTGGCAAAATGCAAAAATACGCTTAAACACTATTAAACGTAATTCTAATTAATTATCACAAAACATAGTACTTTTTTACTATTTAAACTGTTAGATCCAACACATTTAAAATAAAGGAAACTAACCAGAACTAACCAAAACTAAGGTGACAAGTAAAAACTACACTTTTTTCCGAGCTTAATTTTACCAATATTTTACTTCAGTCACTGCAAATTAACTGTTTTTTGGTAAAAAATTTTAAATGTAGTTTTTATCGTTTTTCTTAAAATATACAGTTAGATGACTTTCAGTATAAAGAGCAGTACATTTTTGGTAATTGTCTCGAAAGTTGCCTCCTCTCCGATTTCGATCAAATTTGGTATACGGGGTTTTTGGGACGCTGATTACGAATCTGAAAAAAATATTTTTTGGCAACGTTTCGTTTTCGAGATAATCATCATCAAAGTTGAAAATAAAACTAACCTTATTTACACTATTTCTCCTTCTTTTTACACATAATTCTGATTTTTACACTAAATTGGCACACAATATTTTACAAACACCTTTTAAGAACTTGTTTTCATATTTATTTTACACCTTTTTGTCATTTAATTGCAAACCTCCACTTTCACACGCCCCAACGTGGCCGCAACCATGTATACACTAGGGGTTTATGGCTGCTGCTTTTGAACTTGAGAGTTCGCAATTTAATGGAAAAAAAGTGTAAAATAAATAAAAATACAATGTTTTAAAAGGTGTTTATAAAATATTGTGTGCCAGTTTAGTGTAAAAATCAAGAATTGTGCACAAAAAGAAGGGAGAATATAGTGAAAATAGGGTTAGTTTGATTTTCAAATTTGATGATGTATATCTCGAAATCGAAACGTTGCCAAAAAAATATTTTTGCAGATTCGTAATCAGCGCCCCAAAAAACCCCCGTATACCAAATTTGGTCGAAATCGGAGAGGAGGAAACTTTTGAGACAATTACCCATTTTTTAAAATGTTATACCTACTTTTCATAACAAGTATCGCATATCAGAGCCATGATTACAATTTATAAGCTTTCTAAGCAAATTCTTTTTTATGCAAATTGAATTTATTCTGTCACAGATTTTTTTTTGCTTTTCACGTGACTGCAGTTACTCAGCAAACTATTGAATTGTCAAAAAAACTTTATAACTTATTTTTTGCCTAGAATTAGCTGATCTATCGATTTCCGGTGTTATTTTAAACATTTACATTTACATCCCGAAAAGAAGTGACATTCTCCCCCGGAAAAAGCATATTGACACTATATAACTTTTGTTATCTGTGTCATTTAAAAAAAAAACTGTCAAAATCTAACGTCAATCGATGTAGTTGTAAGGAATTTAAGGGCTGTATTAGTAGCTTTTTGTTCGTGAGTAGATCTTATCCTAACAAAAATTTCATAAGCATCTTAACTGGAATGGTCAGGGGAATAAATACATATTTTAGACTAATGGCACAACTATATACAAATGTAAAAAAAATAGTTTAAAAAAACAAAAATATAATACAAACTTGTAACAAATTTATTTATAAACTGATACCACTGATAGAGTATTTAGTTTTTTTATGGCACATAAGGATATAATCTAAAGTAAGGTAAGATTTTTGTACTGTTTTTTTTTTAATTATTATTATTGGAAATTCTGGAAAAGCCCCAAAAATTACCAAAAAAAAATAGGTTCGCTAAAATATTTTTTAAAAATATCTGATTTTCTTTGCATTAAATAACAATAAAACATTATTAATCGATAAATTTGTTTAAAATGGTAATTATTAATTAAAATATTACCTATAGAACTTCGTTTAATTACAGTTTAATTAGGTAATCTACACATAACGTTTTGTTTACAAACTCAATATTGCCTAATGCATTTGTGTCCCCAGTTTGGTCTACACTGGAAGGACATATGTTTACTAACAGTGAGTTAAATTCCTTTGAAAACAGAAAATAATTTTTAACTCGCAATGTAAAGCAGTTTAATGAATTATAAACAAATTCAATATTTACTTTCATATCGACATTTGTTATGTTAGCAAAAGCGTTTAAAGCTTAATTATTAGTTTTCCATAAATTGCTTTACCATTTTATTATAAGGGTTGATATTTATTGTAAACAACTAAAAACATTAATTCCATAAATAAGATGTTGACAGCGGTAAAAAAATTTAAATCGAACAGATGTGACTGTTAAATGCTAAACCTAATAAGTCTACAAGAAGATTAACAAGTTTTTTTTAAGTAGTTGTTTTTTTATTACGAAACCTATAAAATATCTTTTACAATACATTCCTGAAACTAAATATTTAATTGCAAGTGTAAGCCAGTCTTTTAAATACTGTTATTTTTTAAAATAATTTGTTTGTAGCAATATTGCGACAAGAATTAATTTAATTGCTAACCATTTAAACATGATATTTAATTAAAAGTATTTTGCTTTTATTTATTGCGAAAGAAATAATAAACATTACAAAAACAAATAAATAAAGATGTTGTTAATTTAAACATGCTTTTAACAAATGTTTAAAAAAAAACTTTATTTTCGTATGTAGAAGAACTAATACGTCGTAAAAAATTAATCTAAACTCCTTAAAGCATTTCGCTATCATTTCTCAAAGCATCAATTCCAGTTTGCATACATCTCCTTAATTCATTTTTTGTATCTTCTAGCTAAAGTATTTAAAAAAATACAGATCTCTTAAGAACTGCTGCTTAAATCATTTTTTATCACGTATACCTTTTTTAGGAAAAGGATGTAGGTAAATAGGAACTTTTATTAAAACGTTAAATACAGAGTGGCTAAAAAATTATTTTGTTCTAAATGTGCTCAAGGTTCCGCAGATGACGCCCTCTAAATTTTATATTAAAACTGATAAAACATTTTAATTTTTTACATCTCAACTTTCCTTACCCCCCTTCTTGCCCAATATTGTGACAATACACCAATTAAAAACAAAATTATTTATAAAAAACTAAAACTAAAATGCACATTTGTCACTCTATGTCTCCAAAATCACCTACTTCTGGACTAAGGTGAGTTTAGTTAGATCGTCATATTTTAGCCCCAAGAATTGTGGTAGCATTTTTTCCGCACCTTTTAGAGACACCCTATATAAACACCTTTTAATAAGCCGCATTTACTCCCCACAATATTTTTAATTTTTGTTATATTCAGCTAAGGTATATAAAATATACAATTTCTTATTCTAATTAACATGCTTTACGAAATATTTATTAAAATTTATTTTTAAGAAAAAATACCCTAAAAAAATTGTCTGAGTAACAGTAATTTTATATAATTTTTTTAAAGAATTTATTAAAACTCTTTAAGTATTTAGTAAATAAAATGCACGAAAGAAGATTAAGTGTACCCTTTAAAACTATTTAAAATATTTAAGCAACTGACTGTTTCATTTCTATCGACCCATTTTTTTCTCTCCGAGCATATTTCCATTATGACTGAGTTCAATTTAACGTAAACATCGTAAATATGTTATAGACTTCGCTATTATTATTAAACCTTATATTATTTATTAATAGTACCCTGCAGGCAATTATTATACAGGGTGAAGTCTGTAAAGTGAAACCCCCCGTTTATTGATTTAAATATTCAAATTGGAAAACATGTTTTTTTACAAAAATATTTTGGTTTTTGCTGCTCTATATTTTGTAAACAACGTTATGTATACAGGGTGTATCAAAAAGCCTGTACAGGAACAAAGTTCTTTTTTTTAAACGATTCCCTATATTTTATGTTACATTTTTGTTTTCTGCATAAAATTCTAGATATTTTTTATTCGGCATATCATATCCCTATATTCAATTGATTACGGGATATTCGCATTTAAATACATATTAAGAAGGGATAAATCCGCTCATCTTTTAATGTTGTTTTACGTTTGTATGGTTTCAGCTGTTATTTTGAAAGTGACATAATAACCATAGTAACTAGCTTAAAATGTCAAAACGACAGTTTTATTATCTGTAAAAAAAATTGTTAAAATCGTTTTTTTCTTATTTTTAGGTTTAGCCTATTTCTACTCGTCATGTGATATCCAATTATTAATTACTTATTTATTACTACTATGGCTGTTTTTTTACTTTACAAAAACCGCTAAAATCATAAAAACGTTAAACAACATTAAGAGATGAGCGGATTTTACCATTTTAAATTTGTATTTAATTACGAATATCTCGTAAATTGAATATAGAGATATGATATGCCAGATAAAAATATCTAGAATTTTAAGCAGAAAACAAAAATGTAACAAAAAATATAGGAAGTCATTTAAAAAAATAACTTTGTTCTTGTACGGGCGTTTTAATAAAACATGTTTACATAACGTTGTTTGCAAAACATAGAGCAGCAAAAAACCATAATATTTTTGTATGAAACATTTTTTTTCAATATGAATATTGAAAGCAATAAACAGGGGGTTCCACTTCACAGACTTACCCTATCAAAGGCAATCCATTAAAAACATAATATTATTTTATATTATAATACGTATGATTTAATAGTGCATTTTTTGCTAAGGTAGTTACCCATTTAGTAGAACATACTTTTGATTCAAAGTTACTTTTAATGTCTCTGCTACAAAATGATTGCCATTTAGCATTAATAATTATGTTTTTCTCCAACCATCAAAAAATGTTGACATTTTTGTAATATTTTCAGGTGCAAAAGCTATCAATTCTCATACCGTACAAAAATTTGCTCGTTGCTTTGCAACACTTTTAATCCTAGACTATATCATACGGACTAAAAGTGCTTATTTTTACTCGCAATTTTGTATTTGCTCGGCTGCGCTGCGCTCCTCCTCGCAACTGCAAAAATTGCTCGTAAAAAAAAATATGAACTTTTAATCCTTATATACTATTTCTTAAGCGTATCTATATATTATTACAAAAATAAAGCAAAATAGGATTGGAAAATCATGTGGCGTTAAACAATTTAAACCTTACGTTAGTAGATCAGAGCCCACCTTCATTACTAAAAACATTTGTCATTGATTTATAGTTTTTAAAATTAAACAAATTTTAGGCTAAGGGAAGTTGTACAATTTTTAAAGTTTAGGAAGAGTTTACAATAAGTAAATATTTAAAGTAAACAACCTTAAAAATGTACAAGAACACGGTAGCATCAAACGTGAGTGTTGCAACATTACAATATAAAATCGCCAAGCAAGAGCGTCCGGTATTATAATATTATAATATACCTTGTTTAGTGCTGTATTTTAGCCATTTAGCCTTATTATAAGCTTGCCACTTAAGCGCTTTTATGATGACGTCATTATTTTGTTAGCTAAAAACTGCCGCAAACATGCATGTCTTTAAAGACATTTTCATGCTTGATTGTTTTAAAAGAAAACGGTTAAAAGTTAGATTTATTCATACAGATATTAAAGTTAAGTAGAATAATCAAACAAAAAAACATTTTATTCAACAAGAAAAAAACATTACTTTTTACTTGTCATTGTCACTACTATCAACCGTTGGATTATGGCGTTTACGGCGTTCTTGACTGCCGCTAAGATGCTGTAAGCACAGCTGTCAATGACGTCATGACTTAATTCGCTTACCTGAAAAGACTTTTCACGTAATCTCGACTAAATGCTGTATCAAACAGTTTTTATTAATTGATTAACGCGCTCAAATTTAATTAGATGAAGTTTACGCCAGTTATCGGACAAATAACTGTCTGACATCAAGTGCTACACGATGACTTCAGCGAAACCATGTGATTTAACCAGTAATATTTCTTAATGAAATACAGTACTTTTAGCAACATAAGTTCAAAAATCACAAATCTTGATGGACTGTCTGAAAATGCCAACGTTGTAGCGTTACGTCTGATTTATAGGTTTACTTTATATAAATTCTTAGTATAACGAAAAGACATTAATAGTAGTTAAAAAAGTCATCTTGATTTGAATAAATAGTTTCGCTTTACTAAATTGTGACTTTATTTTCTTTACATCTAAAAAAGTATCTCGATTTAATCATCTTATAGACTTGTCTTTTTTAACCTCTTGGGTTTAAAAAACCAAATTAGACCACTTTTTACCTCCGAATTAACCCATCTCAAATTAGGTATCTACAATTTATGCGAATCTGTAGCAGAAATTGTCAATTTCTTTAAGGCTTAAAATGGCCGTGTTAACAAGTTTTCGAAGTAAATTTTACAATTTTGATAGAAAAGTTAATTTGTAAGTATGGCCCATTTGTAGACACTTTGATCTCAAAGTTGCAAATTCTCGTAGTTCTAGAAAGCAAAAATCACATTTCTAAGTCCGATACTTTTTTGTAGAGTAGTGATTATTATCCGATGCATATTAATATGTTATTGATTTCTGGAATTCTGTGTTTTTTATATACGTTTGATAATATTTTATGCGTTTGGTATATGGTCCAAAAGTTTTACCAAGTAATATACAATTGGTGCGTCAATTGTATATGGTACATGCTATTGTGAGAAAAAAGTTGGAAATGTCAAAAAATGTAAAAATAAGTTAATGTAAATAAAATAATAATTAAAATAAAAAGCTTTTAGAATTGCCAAAATATTATACAAAAAAATAATTATTTTTAATATTGTTTAATTAGGTCGGTCGTACATCTAAAAGACATTTGTTTACGACATAACCTCGACATGTCGTGGACGTTTTAATTTTTGTTTTGAGCGCATAGTTTTAAATTGCCGCTCGTACATTAGGCAGACATGTCGCAAACAAGCCAGTGCTAATGAAGTTGAAAGGAAATTTAATGAAACATAGGATTTTGGTGACACGGTGACTGGAATAAAACTTGATATTTTTTTAATGTTTAAATTTAGAGCATATTGAGCTTGCATTGGTAATGCTGTATATGGATCTTTGAGAATATCTTTTGATATACCGCTTACAAATGCATTTTTTCCTTGATTTGTAGTATGTTATTAGATAAACATTCGTGAACTTTTAATTTGTTTTCGTTTCTTTTATCGTGAAAATAACGCAAGTAAGAAAAATGCATTCTCGGTCGACGATATAATGCGTATAAGTGGACGAACCCGCCTTATTTTCTTACAACATTTGTTTCGGACATTTGTCGCAAACAAATAGTCGACGAAATGTCGAATAAATGTACGACGGGCCTTAATATTAACTCAATTTTCTCCTCTTTTGACTAATCTCACTTTTCCCTTACACTGCGCCAATTTTTTTACATTTTCAAGATATTTTATAAATGACATTTTTTTGTATTTTTGTTAATATTAAAGTGTTTTATTTTTGTTACTTAGGATATAATAGTATTATGTTTTTTAAACACAGAACAAAAATGTTAAATCAATTACCCCATTACTTAATACTCTAAAAAGCTAAAAATGTATGGTGAAAATAAATTGGTTTTATCTTAATTTTGTTTTAATTTTAGTTGTTTAAATTAAATAAAAAGCAAAAATATAATAAAATCTTAAAAACAATATATATCTCTGTGTAAATATTTTATGTAAAGTAAATTATCAATTTAAATTTCTTACAACTTCTCTTTTACCCAATTTTGAATAATTTAAGTTAAAATTATAAAACATTTTTATGTGTTGTTAATGTTGTCTATTAATTTTGATTTTAAAATTATAAAGGTCTTTTTTTATTAGAATGCCAAAAAAAGGAAATTGTGGGCTTTTTCTTCATTTTTAGGTAAAATTGTAAGAAGTTTTTTTTTAAAAAGGTTTAAAGCAAAAATAAAAAAAAATAATTACTGTTACGGGTTATTTAATAGGTTCATTAATTAATTCATTAAATTTTGCTGCTTCGTTATTTTTCCTAATACGAAAATTTGTAAATTTTCACTTTTATCTTTACTAGGCTACCTCAAGAAAAATAACCTAGGTCAGTGTAAAGAAATCAGAATAAAAGTTAAGGAAGACAAATCAAAGATTGAATGAATTGTGTATGATTTAAATGGATTAATTTATTATAAAATATTCTTTGGCCTATGTGTCAAACATAGCAGAAGGGATTGCTTTGAGCCAGGTCTGAGGGTACGGATATGGTTGCAAATAAAAAATGTAATTAAATTAAAATGTAAATTAAAATAATGATTTAGAGTTCAATGTTTATTTTTTTACGTTAAAAATAACAGATTTATTTGTTGTTACAGATACATTTACTTTGTTAAAAATTAAAACTATGATCAAAACCTATTATCAATGATTAAATAAACTGACATTAATGCTACACAGTTATCCTCATATAACAATAAATAGGCACTTTCTTTTATTTTGCTTTTTCTTAAATGAGCTTTCTTTGCTAAAATACTAATAGTTTTCTAGTTTATTCTCAGTGTTTATTATCCATTACATGTCAATGTACTTTATACGTTTGATATTATTTTATGCGTTTGGCTAATGGTCTAAAAGTTTTCTCCTTATACAATCACTTATATTACAGAGACTTTTATTTCTAACAAAAAGCTTGTATTTTTTTTATTATTAAATTGTTTTGTTATTTCTATTAGTAGTTTGTGTTTTAAATACAGTACAAATGTTAAATTTATTATCTTTTCACTAAATACTCTTATATAACCCAAAAATGTATGGCAAAAATACATTTGTTCTATTTTAACTTTGGTTTTAAATTTGGTTCAATGTAAATATAAAAATAAAAATAAACATTTTTATTCTAAGTAGACTTTTTACAACTCTCATTTTAGCCATTATGGGATAATATAAGTTGATCTTATTTAGAATTGAATTATAAATATTTGTATATATATATGTTGTCTGTGAATGGTAGTTTTTAAATTAAAAAGGAGTTTCTTTATTCGAATGTAAAGACAAGGCAGTTGTGGACATATTCTTAAGTAAAATTGTGAGAAGCTTTTGTGTTTTGATTTTTTTAATTTTTAAAACGAGATTAAAAAAAAGTATTTAAACTATTATTTATTTTACACGATATTTTTAATTTCATTTTATAGCCTAAAAACGGTAACTGATTTGTTACCGAAACACTTAAAAGCCATTTAAGTTCGTAAAAGTCAATTAATTTTGGGTACGAACATAGAGCAGAAAATTAGTCCAACAATGTGCCGATCATACCCTGGGACCTGGACCGGATAGGGGCTGCCCCATCTTGCATGTCGGGCGAGTAGCATAAAAAATATTTTGTTACAAACCAAAGAGTGAAATTCCAAATAATATATAAGACTACATTGTGATATTTTAGAAAGGTAATATAACGACAGAACAATAGACTTAACAATGCTTAGACGCAGAGTTAAAGAAACTTACAGCTATTTTTATAATATCCATAAAAGAAAGCAGTTTCTGGAAAATCAGTTTGTTAGTTTAGCCAAAAAAAAAGCTTAGAAATATGCTTCGACCCAATAATATTCTAAACGCATATAAGGTTCATTACTTTCTTAGGATATTCTAGGTATGTTAGACCTGGACACAAGTGTGACTAGCATATGCCATACTAACAATTTTGAATGTCACTTGGAATAACAAAGAGACAAAAGCTAAAACTAAACAAGTATAAAAAGTACTATAAAAACAAGTAACAATAAAAGAGGTAAAAGGTATTTTTAACAGCTTTATTTAGCACCATAATGCTTTGAAATTTTTTATTTTTTCTATTTTTTTATTTCTTTACTTTAATAAGGAAGTATAAAGTTTTTATTGGAAAAATGCTAAGGAGCTAAATGTATTTTTTTTACATAGAACTGAATATTTTAAATAAGTAATTACTTGTCAACCATCTGCATGTCGACTTAAAACATATTATTATTTTTTTTAAATCAAAACTCCTTTTTTTTAGAATGGAATAAAATAGAATATAATAGCAAGGTTCTTTCAAAACAACAATACGAAATAAACAAAAAAACAACCTTTCAGCAAAATTAAATTTAAATAAAGTCAACCCAGAAATGTAATAATAAAAAAATATAATGCACATTGGCAAGAAATATCAATGCATGTGATCAGAAATGCATCAAGGAAATCATTTTACTAAGATTTTGAACTTAGGGAATATTGCGAATTAGCTGTTAGCAGCGACCATAGGTTTTTTTGTTTAAAATATTGTTTTCCGTTACCGAAAATGTTTTTAAATGTGTTTGTGATAATATAAACTACACATTCATAAATAATGTATAATTTAATGTTAAAAAAGTTATATTTTTTTTTATAATTACTATATAGTTGCTTAACTGATAAGTAAAATAAATAAATTTTGTATTAAACCAAAATCTACTGCACTTAGTTTTAAAACGATCCTAAACAACTGCAAAATTTAACTTTTGCTTGTACCTTAATTAAAAGTTTTATATTCTTAAAAGCTAGTTTTAAAAGAAACTAAATAAACAAAAAGGAATAATCGTGAACTTTGGTAAAGAAATTATTTTCCAACAAGCGAACTGTCTAAATGTAAAGTTTGACAAGTAAAATAGATTGTTAAGCAGTTATTTACCTGCTGTTTTAAACAACAAACTTGTAAAGAACTTCTTTGTTTTAATTAGTTCTACCTTTAGGCTACTTAAATTAAAATAAACTTTATTATTTTAACTAAAAAAAAGCATATTTAAACAAATATTAAGAAAAATTTGCCAACATCAGCCTTAGATGCTGGACCTTGTCTTAAGAGTAGTTTAAAGGAAAAACAGACCATATATTTTTTTCTCCAAGAGATGTAACCTGGGGTTTTCAAAAATAGCAAATGCTTATAATTTTTAATTGTTTAAATTAAAACTTCTTTAATTCTAAAAATATAAAAAATTTAAATAAAAGTTGCAGATTGTAATCTTAGCTACAACTTCTGTTTTATTATTTTTTTATATTTTAACTTTTTACAAAATTACAGCCGATTTTCAAAAAAGTAATTTTTGAGTACTGCGCATGCGCAATGACTTAAAGTCCTCTTGGATTTTCATCACCGACTATTTGATTAATAATATCAAATGGAAATTTGTTACGGAAAAATATGATATCGAGATTATTTATAAAAGAAAGCCTAAATTTTCAGATAACAACAGTTTTATAAAGATTTAAATTAGTTTCTGAACTTAAATTTACTTAAAAAATTGCTTTTTATTTTGACGTATTATGCACATATTTTTGCTCATAATTATTTTATTAATTATTAAAACTGATACTGTTTTTGCAGATTTATTCTTTAATGCCTACTTTTTAAAATTATTTAAATTAAACTGGTTCTTTTACATATAGGAAAAAATATCAAACTTTCTATAGTGGCTTTTTATTTGCACTTTGAATAAACCCGAAATTTTTAAACTTAAAATCCGTATAGTTTTAATAATAATTGTTATAATAATAAAATTTAAAATAAAATACTTTAAAGTGTATACTTTAAAATGATTATTTTGTTTTATATAAAATATGTATATTATCAAATTTAAATAGTTTACTATTTTTACGCACAGGTGAAAAAATGTGACTTAATAAAATAAAATGTTATTATTTTTTATCAGCTAAGCACGCTAGCAGTAGCTTTTTTACATCCGTTCGGCACGCGGGGGTATTTGGTGTTAATTATTGTTCATCGAAATTATCTTCTAATTAAATATCTATTTAAAATATTTTAAATTAATAGCAAAAAACACAATCAATAAAAATGTATTATTTTAAATAGAAAACAGATATCTAAATACAACGCTCTATACAAATTTGTTGTTTTAACAGTAATACAATATATAAAGGAAACTATAACATAAACATTAAGTAACGCCATAAAAAAAGCCTCAGCTTATATTGTTTTTTGCCACTATGAAGTATATCTCTGTAATAAAACTACTTTTCAAAAAATTGTTCAAAAAAATATTGCAACTTGAAACGTACGTTACAACTTCTGTATAACAACATTGACTCTATTTTTTTTTTTTTTTCTAGTAGACAAATATAACGCTAGTTTGTACGTCACAACTTAAGAAATGCTTTAATTTATAAATAGGCTATAACTACATAACTTAATAAAATATAAAAAAAATGTATTCAAAAACTTTAGCTTACCAATTTTTCTATAATTTTTTTTTTCATTTTTTAAAGAGTTACGTTAAAATAATGTTGCTAAAAAGGAACCTCTTACATACCTGTTCAATTAACTCTATTTTAAAATTCGCTTTACCTCCATATTAAATGAAGATATTTTTTTTGTTTCAAATAAAAGTTGTAGCTTAGGATCTTAGGTACCACTTTTGTTTGAAACTTTTTTTGTATTTTGATTTTTTTAAAAGTTGTATGAAAATAATAAAAATTCAGATAAATACAGGTGTGCACAGGTAACCACAGGGGAATATCCGTGGAGAAATTTATTTGCATCGATAGCTCTACTGTTAAAATATCCACATCCAAAATTTTAATTCCCGATGGGTAAATTCTAGATTTTGGGAAAATTTTGTGTATATTGACTGGACTAAATATATTATTGGTTCTATTACAAACAGGGTTTAAAATTCTGTACAAACTATTGTTACAATAAAATGTTTTAATTTAATTTTACTCTTAAAAACGCTATAAGTCAATATGATTATTACCTAAAATAAAAAATTTAAACCGTGTATAACCAATTAAATTTTAAAAACCTAAACTTAAGCTTTTTTAAAAACTAAGATAATTACTTACTCAGTGAAGACATCAGGATTTTCAAAATGTGTTTTCTAAAAACTGAGACGTGGGATCTACATCAAATACATACCAGATACTATTGGCTCCAGGGGAAAGACTTTAAAAGACGTAAAAAAAATAATTTGGAATGTGCAAAAAAGTTGTTTTTTTTACTTTCACGAAAAAACCCAAATTTTAAAAGCAAATTTATTATTAAATCCTATTTTTTAGAGCCACCACTGCTCAGAGTATTTAGAGCTGCCTATCGCTACGGTGTTTAGATCGCAAGAAAATAATTAATTTGTGCGTGCCAAAGTAACTTTATGTGATTTATAAAAAAAATGTATGACGGTAGTAGAAATAACAAAATCATGAAGCAATATTAGCACTTTTTACGGTGAGTTAAGTGTATTAAACATTTGCGTCTTTTAGAACATTTAGTTAAACTAAGTCATATACATTCAAACATAGTTATACAAAAGATATAAAAAAATGCATGAAAATAAAAGGTTTTTTAAATAAATTTATTATAATGTAAATATTGCAATAAGTTAGTCCTCGTTTTACGTTTTCTTAAAACAAAAAATAATAATAAGAATCTACATTTTACGAAAAATCTATATTCCAAATAACAGCTGGATATTTGAACAGTCACCACCTGTAAGGAATTCTACTAACATAATAATTATTAGCAGCTTTTTAGATTCATATTTTTTTTTCTTTAGATTTAGTTATAATTGTAGCATTATAAGGTTTTTAAATAAAGTTGGGAATTTACTTTAATTGAAACAAGAAAAATGTTTTACTTAGCAAAAGAATATACCGTTTAAAAAAAAATATTGCGTAATTCGTTAAAATAATAATAATGAAAAGAGATATCTTTTCTGCTTAAATGTATAATTTTCACAGGCACAATAATTAAATATTAGGTTTTATTTAGTTGCTTTGCACCAATATTTTGTTTAATAGAATATAAATTATTATTTAAAACTAAAGCTTTTTCCCGTTTGTACTTAAATAGTGCAGAACGACGAAAATATTCATACCTTATAGGTGTCGAAATTATCTACCCTACTTATACTTAACGGTAATAGTTATTTTAAATTTAACTATACTGAACTTCTAGACAACCCAAAAAGTTTAATAATACCTGAACAACCCCCATAACTTTAACCCTAATTTTTAATATAGACAATAATGTATTTGTATCTCTTTATTTCTAATTTAATATTGATGGTAATCATTATTTATTGTATTTTTGAGCCTATATTTAGAATAATTATAATTTGGTTTAATTTTACAATATTAGAATCCGAAAAAATTAGACTACTAAAATAAATAATTAAAAAACCCAAAGATAATTTTTATAAAAATAAAAACAAGATTTTGTAAAAGCAGCAACTTAATAGTTACTTTACCAGAGAAACAACTTAAAGGAAATAATTAAATTTATCTTATCGGACAAATAATTAATTCTTCAGCATCTTAGGCTATTGCTATTATTATTTTTAAAGTAATTATTATTAAACTGCAATAATGACAAGATTAAATAATATTAAATCTGACCGGTATATCATAAAGAGCGAAATATCTTTTTTAAACCAACCTGTTTAAAGGAATCAATATAAACTTAATGTCATATTTAAGACATTGTGTTTAAATTAAAAACGAAATTTTTGCTGTTTTGTAATTAAACCTTTTTAAACTTAAATGGCCTATTTTTCGCAAAGTAGACATGGAAATGTTAGCCATATCATATTAAAAGAAATTACTTTTTAAGGCACGAACTGCCTTAAAGTAAAGTTTTTTTTTTGGCTAAATAGTTGGTAAAGTAATTATGAAGTGGCTCCTTTTAACAACAATCTCAAATTTATTTTTAAACAACTTATTTTTAAGCTTTACAAAATTGCATAACTTAGTGGTTTGGTTTTTACAGATTCTTATATTATAAAAGAAGATTATGGGCCTCTAGTAGGTATATCCTCAAAGACTGGAAGAAACACTGTGGAGTCACATAAAAAGATTTAAGCTACTTCAAAACGCTCGAAATGCATGACTAAAAGGTTACTGTGGTGTGCGTGTGAACATCAGTATATATGCACCATCTCAATAACCAGAAACGTCCTTAAAAAATTAATTGGAATGCAAAATCCCTAAATTACCCAGTGGGCGTTTGACTGGGTTTTCGAACAAGACTTTAGGCCCGGACATATATCACAATCGGTTCTCTAATAGATTTTTTAAGTACCGATTGTTGTAGGTAAAGACACACTCCCACAACATTTTTTTAGTTTTTTTTTTAAGAAGCAAAGCCAAATAATTTTATTAAATTTTACAGATATGTGATATCAAGGAACTTAATAATGATTATTACAACCCAGATTTATCCAGGGGCTATACGATTTTCTGTACAAGCTTTGGTCAAAGATGTTCTTTTTTACCTTAAAAAAGGGTTGCTAAAACATTAATTTAGCAATAAGTAACAAAATATTGCATGAACTAGATTTACTAGTATTTATTCAATGAATACAGCAATTTTTAAAAAGAAAAACGTTGTTGCGTTTATTAATTATCATTTTTAATAATGGCAAATCATACATTAGTCATATAGTCCAGAAAACAAAGGTGAAAGCAGTGCAAAACCTGACAATTTTTTCAAAATGCATGATTTGCATAAAAATTTAGGATTTAGCTTAACTTACCCTCCTTTCAAAATCTATATGATGCCGTTGGGCGCTCTTTATTTTTTAGGGGTGAAAACTACCCTTTATTTCTAAAACCTATAAAACTATACATTAAAGCTTAAGTTGAGTAAAACTTGACTCATGTAAGTTGAAAAAGTAGTACTTTGTTTCTTTAAAACATTAATTAAAATATTTTAGCCCTTAAAAATTATCCCGTATTATAATAAAAAAAAACATATATTTACCCCAAAAAATTAATATTGTCACAGTGTTTTGCATGAAAATTTGGGATTAAGCTTAACTCCTCCCCTTTTAAATCTCCATTATGCAGAAGGTCGTTTTTTATTTTTTAGGGGTAAAAACTACCCCTTATTGCAAAAACCTTCAAAACTTTCAAATTAAAGCTTAAGTCACATAAAATTAGGTTCATATAAATTAAAAAATAAGTATTTAATTCTTTGAAACATTATTTAATATATTTCAACCCTAGAAAATCAACCCTTATTATGATTTAATAAAACAACTTGTTTACCCTACAAAAATGAAAATATTTTTACAGAGTTTTAATTTAAAAAAATGTGACAGCTTTAAAGTATTACTAATTTAATTTTGTATTTTTTTAATCCTCAAAATCCACCCCTTACAATATAACAACACAAAGACAGTACAAATCCGCAGGTTTTTTTAAGAAATACTTCGAATCGATTTTAGCATTCTTCAAAAATGTTTGCATATCTCCTTAGTTTGTGATAAAGCTTAAACCATTTTTTTTAAAGTCGTGTATATTAAACTGTTTAACACTTTTTTTAAAAGGGGTAAGTTAAAAGGGCTGAAACAAGGTGGTGCTCGTCCATACATACGCGTTTTACACGTTTATATCTCACTTAATTTCCGTCATACAGTAAATTAAAAAAAGCTAAATATTTTTTATTTGAAAATCTACAATTTAATAACCCAGTAATTATTACGTATTTCCCTTAGTTTTCAAGTTATTTTCAAGAAAATGTCATTTTTTATTAAAAGTCTGAAATTTGATTTTCACTTGCAGCTTTTTTTTTAACCAAGCAATTTAATAAAATGTATTTATAATACATAGATACAGAAAAGGGCTACGACTCATTTTAATTAGTGTGGTAATTAGAGGGTTGTTTCAATGGTTTTTGGGCTGTTAGGCCGGCGTCGACTGTCTGGTTGACTTGAAGTTTCGCCAACACGAGCGGTTGGCATCTTCAAAAGTTGCTTCCTGGTTGACAGTATGAGAACTACTGGGCTTTGTACGGTCGTAACTAGTATTTATACGTTCGGGTGGCAGTGGGCGGGGCTTCGGTTACTTTCGGTTCCAATCAGTTCCAATCGGTTCCAATCGGTTCCAATCGGTTCCGATCGGCTTTGTGTGTAAAGGGTGCAATTCTCGCACCCTTAATTATGGGAATCCATGTTTTGTTGATCTTAACTGCTTCCTCCTTCTTATTAAAGTTGTGGCTATGCTTTTCTATCTCTATGGCTTATCTGTAGAGTCTGGAGTGGTATGCCGACTTGGTCGCGAGTACTTGTGTCTCCTCAAACTTTATTGGATGATCCGTTGTACGGGTATGTTCTGCTACGGCGGATTTGTCTGTCTGCCCCAGACGACAGTTGGCTTTATGCTCTTTAATCCTGGTGTTGATCGAGCGTTTTGTCGTTTCTATGTACACGCTTCCACATGTGCACGGAATGCGATAAATTCCTGAAGACGCAAGTGGGTCTCTTTTGTCTTTGGCCGATTAAAGGTATTATTTGATTTTCCTCGTTGGTTTGAATATTGTTTTTACGATTTTCTTTCGTAATAATCGACCAATCCTGTCCGTAACCCTCGGAATAAAGGGCAGAAATGCTGTTGCCACTGGCTGGGGTTGTTTGTTCTTCATGGGTCTGGTATTCGTTGGTTCCATAGATCTTTTGATTTCTCGGTCTGAATAACCATTGGCACTTAAAGCGTTATAAATATGTGTCGGTTTTGTGTTTAGCGCCCCGGTTTCGCAAATTCTTCTTGCCCTTTCTGTTAGAGTTTTAATGACTCCATATTTCGGACATGGGTGGTGGTTGGAATCTCTATGTAGATAGCGATCTGTGTGTGTGGGTTTTCTGTATACCGTGTGGCCTAAAACCCAGGAAGAATTTGCGAAACCGAGGCGCTAACCGCAGAACTAACACATATTCATAACGCTTTAAGGGCCAATGGTTATTCAGACCGAGAAATCAAAAGATCAATGGAACCAACAAATACCAGACCCGTGGAGAACAAACAACCCCAGCCTGTGGCAACAGCTGCCCTTTATTGCTAAGAAGGAAAAATGTAAAAACAATATTCAAACCAACGAGGAAAACCAAATAATGCCTTCGATCGGCCAAAGACAAAAGAGATCCATGTGCGTCTTCAGGAATTTATCGCATTCCGTGCACATGTGGCAGCGTGTACATAAGAATGACAAAACGCTCGATCAACACCAGGATTAAAGTGCATAAAGCCAACGTACTCGCGACCACGTCGGCATACCACTCCAGACTCTACAGAGAAGCCATAGGATAGAAAAGCATACCAACAACCTAAATAAGAAGGAGGAAGCTGTTAAGATCAACAAAGCATGAATCCCCATAATTAACGGTACGAGAATTGCACCCTTTACGAACAAAGCCGATCGGAATCGATTTGAACCGAAAGTAACCGAAGCCCCGCCCACTGCCTGCCGAACGTATAAATACGAGTTACGACCGTACAAAATCCAGTAGTTTGCATACTGTCAACTGGGAAGCAACTTCTGAAGATGCCAACCGCTCGTGTTGAGAAATGTCAAGTCAACCAGACAATCGACGCCGGCCTAACAGTTCAAAAACCATTAAAACATTAGACAATGGCCGCGAAAGCCTTTCACAGTTTAATTAGAGGGTTGTTTTCGAAGATTTTTGCACTCAAAAAATTTTGGTACAACTTTATTTTAATCATTACTTACTTAACTTTTATAATACATATCTTTTTTAAAGAAAGGTCTTTGCAAATGCTTTAAAAAAGTTATAGGTTTCCTTAAAAAATAGGTAGATTTTGCGTTATTTGCCTTTGAAACTCTGACATTTTGTGTTTAATGAATAACAGCTAACCTTTAACAAACCACAACTTGGTTTGTATTGGCCCCACAGCAATTACGAAAAACGTTTAATTTTTTTTTAAGCTACGATTTTGTTATCTACAGTTTTTTGATAAAATGCATACTTATTGAGTTATTTGCAAAAAAACAATTAAAAACGTTTATTTTATTGACGAAAAAAACAGTAGTTATTTGCAATTTGCCAATACAAAACATGACAAAATAAACATGTTTTTAACCATAAATAATTATTAGTTATCTTATTATTATTTAGATTTAACAAAGACGTACAATATATGACAAAATAAACATGTATTTAACCATAAATATTTTTATATAAAAAATATTTTTACAATGATATTAATGTTAAGCAAAACCTTAAAAAATAATAATAGCAATTTCTAACACGCTTATTTAGTTTCATTAAATTTTAGGTTTACACAATAAATATGCTATAGAGTTTAATATCATTTAACCCTCATTTATTTATGACTGCTTTCAGGAAATTGGTCATTACAGACGATCCAATTTAAACATGATAAATTATAGTCCATTGTAAATACACACATGCTATTCATATCTTATTTAAATTGGATGCATATTAATAAGTACGTAATTTGTGGTTTAAATTATATCTTTATTTTATTAATATTTGCAAAAAACATATTAAAAGTTAAATAAACCTTTAATTTTTTAAACCTTAGATATACAGTGGGTCCCAAATTGGTGGGGAAAGTATGGGGCTCTCGGAAACTACGATAGATAGAAAATCGGTAAAATGGGGAAAGTTTTGGACAATTATGTTGGTAAGCTAATCCCTTTACTACATGGTTTTATGTGTTCAGGTTTTTAAGAAATCTTAAAAAACCTAAAACATGAGGCGTGTTGTTAAATTCATCGATGAATCGTGCGCACTAATCGCTGTTTTATCAAGCCGTTTTTAAATTCATTGATGGAAAAGCGCTAAAGAAAGATGGCCGTTGTTTTAGTAGTATTTGGACAAGGATAAAACTAGCGGTAATCTAGTGTGACGTCACGATAGATTTCAGCGCTAAACCATCTGATGAATTCAACAACACGCCTATGTATTTTAGAAAATCGGCCATATTTATTTTATAGGTGAAAATTTTCAAATCTGTAAAAACTTCTTTAAAACAAATTTTTGTAGAATATGACCGAGTAGTTAATTTTTATTTTCTACGTTTTGGGTTTTTAGAACCATCATCAACTTTATTTTTTCATATGGACGCCATATTGGATTTTTACGCAGTTAAATAGTGCTTTTTATTCTGATTTCAACGATGTATAACATGTTATAGTTTAGGAGTTTATAACCTCATTTATTAAACAAAAAAACAGTAATTGTCAAAATAGATAAGCTGAACAGATATTTTACAGAAATGGGTTTCGCGAACAAAGCTATAACGTTAATACTGTGTTTTTTTATCTTTTATGACAGCTTACAAAGGATTATTAAATATGTATATTAAAATTATACATATTATATATATATATATATATATATATATATATATATATATATATATATATATATATATATATATATATATATATATATATATATATATATATATATATAATATATATAATATATATATATATATATTAAATATATATATATAATATATATATAATATATATATATATATATATATATATATATATATATATATATATATAATATATATATAATAGATAAATTCATATATTAACCAATAATCCGTGACTCGATTTTCCGAGTTTAACCCTTTTATCCCTTGTTCGTCAACTTATCCAACACTAAACATGCAAATGTTGCATGTTGAGTTCACAGATTTTAGACAACGCGGTAGTGCCACCACGGAGTTATTTTAAATATCTACTACCTAAAAGTGTCTCTCCGGCTCTGGGAATCGAACCCGGATCGCCGGGGTGGCGAGCCGAAACTCTGACCACTACGCTACAACAAAACTACACGTAATTGAAACAAGTAAAAACAAAAACAATGAAACGTGGCTAAACTAATATTCCTACTAAAATAAAGATGTAAAATTACGACCTAAAATTCAAAATTTTGTTCATTTCTCTTAACATATTTACGATATTTTTTTAAATAGTCCTAACTACCCTATGAATGGTTGACCTAGGAATTCTCTATCAATATCCCTGGCTGAAGATGTTGGATTTTCGTTAAAATGTTGGTTAACTGCAGCATCTCTTTGTCGATTTTCTTTAACGTACTTCTTAGGTCGTGATTTTTTAAAACTTTCGAATTCAAGCAAATTTGTAACCAGTTTTCGAAAGTATGTTAGTTTAGGATGCTGCCTTTCAGAAAAATTGTCGAAATACGTTTGCGCGGCTATATTAACATTTCTATTGCTTTGAAAATAACGTTGCAAAATATCAAGTTTTTCTTAAAATAATTAACCATTTTACAAAGTTGAAAAAATAGTAATAACGTACCCGAGCTAACTTGATAATGACGCCAGATGACGTTCGCCGGAATCAAGGCCAACTGAGAAAATATTTGTTTTTTGAAGTAGATGAGGTTATAAACTCCTAAACTATAACATGTTATACATTATTAAAATCAGAATAAAAAGCACTATTTGGCTGAGAAAAAATCCAATATGGCTCCCATATAAAAAATTAAGTTGATGATGATTGTAAAAATCCGAAACGTAGAAAATAAAAATTGACTACTCGGTCATTTTACATTATTATAATAAAACCATGTAGTAAACGGGATTAGCTTACCAACATAATTATCCAAAACTTTCCCCATTTAACCGACTTTCTATCTATCGTGGTTTCCAAGATCCCCATACATTCCCCACCCATTTGGGATACACTGTATGTTGTGTGTTTATGTATATTTCTGCCGATTGGATATAGAGCAATATTATATTTAAAGCAAATATCAGCTTACAAAATCATTTTTGTCTTACCTAGGTAATGATTTAAATAAAAAAATGTATGCAAGATATTGTACAGGGACAATATTGTACACATTCAGACAAAAAAAATTAGTTTGAAAATTATTTTTATTTTTCTCGATCAGTCAATTTCAAATTATTTTGCAAATATATCTGTTTTTGCTACATATAAAACAAATACTACATAAAAAACTATAGATAAACTTAGGAAAACCGGATATCATAATAATATAATTGGTCGATATGTCCTGGGTTGTTTTTGAATTACTAAATGACACAATGACCAAAAGATGAACAGGTGTCCGTATTAATCTGTCAGGTGGTAATGACACGGTAAACAAACATTTTCTTAATATGAACATGCAGAAAATAGGCGTTTTTAAAGTAAAAATATATTATTTTATATTAAAAGATATACAAGGAATCGAATAGTGACAAATATGATATTTCATTTAAAAAAATATTAAAATGACCACTAGCAGTTTTATTTGATGTTTAATTGTTTTATAATTATCAATGGCGAAAAAAAAATACATATGCACTTTTCTTGTTCCACAAATAACATTTTCTATAAATCAGAGTCTACTACAAATATATTTTCTTTAATGTGGAAAAAAGCTATTATAATACCAAATCCTAATATAAGTAATCCAATTAGCATTCTCTGTACTATTTCAAAGGTACTTGAAAAAATTATGTATAAGCAAATTAACCAACATATTAAACCATGTATCATACTTCCATCTTCCCAAACTGGATTTCGTGATTTTTACGAAACAACAATTGCTCTTTTACATGTCTACGATGACATCTTGAGAGCCCTTGATGCTGATAAAAATACCCGTCAAATATTACTTGTAAGCTTTTGACGTTCCCTCTTACAAGATTATATAAAAAAAAGGTTTTATGGTTTTTCAGAATCCTCTATTAGTTTGTTGGGAAGTTACCTTAAGGGAAAAAGTTAGGATATTTTTTAATTGTCCAAAGAACCGTCCGAATTCTTATTTATCAATAAGGGAGTTCCGAAAAGTAGTATATTGGGACTTTTTTTTTCCTATATACGGACGACTTTGCCACCCACTTACAGTACTGCTTATCTATGATACGCAGTTATACATTTTATTTAATCAAGATAATATAAATCAAATATCAGAAAATATAAATACTGACCTAAAAATCATATCGCAATGTTTATCGGCACACGGATTGATATTAGGTGGTGCAAAGACTAAAATGCTCATATTTGAAAATAATAAAGAACTATTCTTTGATAATAACAATTCTAATATCATTTTTGATGGAATTTGACTAACACCTTTAGCCGTAGCTAAAAATTTGAGCCTTATTATTGACGCAAATTTGCGCTTTGATCAGCATGTTTCTGAGCTTATTATATACTTTTAACTCTGTTAAAGGAATTTGCGGTGTATTGGTATGTCGACTGTCGCAAATAAATATATCTTAGAAAAACTACAAAACCCGTGTTTGCGATACTGTTATAGCATACGGAAATTTGATCACATAACTCCAGCGTTTCAGATTTCGGGATGGCTCAACCTTAATGAACAATACATAGCAAACATAACAAAAATAGTCTTTACAATTTCAAAAACTCAGCAACCTCAGTATCTGGCTAATAAACTCATTAAAAGTAGTGATCTGCACGGACGAATGACTAGAAATCGCGGTATATATTTATACTGTTCCTAAACATAAAACCTCAATTTTTCAGCGTGCTTTCCTATTTAATGCAGTTAAACATTAAAACAAATTATCTGACGACATCGAAAACTGCTCTCTTACGTTTACTTTTAAAAATAAACTAAAGGTTTATCTATGCAAAAAGCTAAGCAATGCGTTTTTTTACTTAAGGTTGTTTTTCTCTTTAAATATGTTTTATTTAATGCTCATGAATATTTTTTTTTTCTTTTTTTTCTCTTACTTCGTAGTTCAATCCTTAAATTATTAAAATAAAAACAGGCTATTATTAGTATATTTTTACTTCACGTATTAGTAGTATATAACATTGTTAGATGTGTTTTTTATAGTTACTTTTTTTATGGTGGTGAGGTAGAATAGCATTGCTAGTCCTTGCCACCATTTTGCATATTGTATTTTTTTGTAACTTACAATTTATTTAAATAAAATACCTCCTGATTTATTTATATACTCGTATTTATATAATATGCTTATAATCCCTTTATTTTTATTTTTAGATAATGTAACCAAAAACAAATAAAGAAGCAGATACTCTATTGGTCAATTGCGTTTATAGCCACGGTCACTGACTTTTTGCAGCAATGCAATACACTTGCTTTGTTGTATTTGGTTTCGTCATTCTCAAGCAAAAAAATACTGGCCCTAGTATTTTTTATTAGTAAAAAGCCAGTAAAATACACGCTAAATATCACTTAAACTTTATTCAGGAATATTTTATTACATCAACAAAGATAACAATTAGCATATTTTTTTATAAAACACATTTAACTTTTGTATAACTTAAGCGCAGAGGATTTTAAGTGACAAGAACCTTAATTAAATAGAGATGTAAATAGAAAAAACAAAGATGAAAAAAGTTGAAAATTAAAATTTGTAAATGTTTTGAATTTGTGGAAAAAACACCTTAGCTGCCTCTTTAATTCAGTATTTATTTGGATAAACCAAACAAGAAAATTTAAATATCTTAACCTAAATAATTTACATTTTACATTTAAATTTTATATTTTATATTTAAATTTAAACACAAAAAGTTTTTTAATTTTGTAAAGTAAGAATATTTTGTAATTTTTGTTAAAATATTTTAAAGTTTATGCCCCTGGAAATTATTGTTCAAATTTTTTCTCAAGTTTCTGTTTCTTTTCAGACCGTTATGCATATTTTACGCAAATAATTAAAACTTTTGCTTTAATTAAATAATAGATAAGGATTATATCAGGTTAAACTTTAATTATTTTCCCATAGGTGTAATACTTTCGCATTTTTACCAGGCGAAATCTTTGTTTATCCTACTGCAGTTGCATTATGATATAGTTAAAACGATCATATTATTTTAAAAGAATACATACGTTTTCTTTTTAAATGGTTATTTAATTCTTAATTAATGTAGAAGGCACTTTGATAAGGCCAGTTTCTACATATTAGTGACTGTCCCGTACCAATCAGTGCATTGTCCGTGTGGTGCGTACAGTGATACCATGGGGTATTTATTTGACGGCCAAGAGACAAACTTGTTGTTAAATTTGATAATAAACTTAATAACAAACTAAAATAATAAAGGGTTAAAAAAATTGTTACAGTTTTTTAACTTAACACCAACTGGTTGTCAATAAATCATTTAGTTCGGGACATTGCGTTGAAAATTGATTAAGCAAAAAAAATATTAAAAATTGTTGATAAATTCAGGTATTAGTAGACAAAATATTTGCTTTTTTTTCTAGAATATTGCTGTTTTTGTTTAATACAATTAGTAAAACTCTTTATTTACTTTATTTAAATTTTATTACTTATTGCTTTAAATATCCATATATTCTTTTTAAAAACTAAAGAATTAAAATAATAATTTAATGTACCTATATTCATAGTTTTTTAAAAGGTTATTAATGTCTCCTAAATTATAAATTAATGCAGTTTATCAGTGTAGATAATGGTTATTAAAAGCCTTTTTGCACACACATATTTCCATTATTCCAAACCTATTTTTTCTTCCTAAAAAATTTACCTAGAAAATCTAAAACATGCGGTACTAAAAGAACCGTTAGCGACACCCAAGTTGTAAACTAATAATATATAAACTATTTTACTGCAAAAAGAAGTCCAAGCAACATCTTTTGTTCAATTTACATCATTTTCTATAACCTTTAAGGAAACATAAATAACTATTATTGCATTATGGCTCTGCAAAATTTGATCAGTATCACAAAAAACAAATTAAGAATATTTCTTGACCATGCATAATGTACTATAAATAGTTTTAACTTTTATGATATATATATATATATATATATATATATATATATATATATATATATATATATATATAATATATAATATATATATATATATATATATATATATATATTATATATATATATATATATATATATATATATATATATATATATATATATATATATATATATATATATATATATATATATATATATATATATATCTTACCATTTTAATATAATTTGTCTACCTTATCACTTAAATAATAATAAATACAACAGCATACCAATAACTATTTTATAATATTTTTAATAAAAACATGCCTTTGTGAGTTAAAATGAAAGCAAGTGTATAAATGATAGACGGGTCTTTAATGTTTAGCTTAGTCAGGAATGGAACTACAACAATACATATTCGAGTTATTTTAAAAGTACTTAAATTTTCCAGTAAAAAGCAATATCTTTTAAGAAATAAACTCCTTGACCGGAAAAATTTAATCAAGATACGGAATAATGGATTCTTTTCCGAAAAGTTTAATAATATATAGCTTTTTAGAAAGAAGCAATTTCTGAATTCGAATCCCAGAGAAATGTGTTTCTACTCCTAATTAATATTGTAGATTAACTCCAAATATTATGTTACCCAATCGATTTAAATTAAAGCAAAAAATATATGTCTTTTTTTTAGGAAAGAATTAGTTTGTTTAACAATAAAAATTTAAAGTAATTTGATTTAATTTTCAATTTAGGAAAAATTCAATTTATGTTTAACGCATACTTTCTAATAATAAGTAATAAAATAGTATACTCACTGAAATAAAATATTTACTTGTTTTGTTTAATTACGCTGCATTTAATATATTGTCTACTTTAAATTACTATAAAAATAACTATTTATTAAAAAAAATACACGTACCTTTTCTTAATAAATCTTGTAAATACCTAAAAAATTACAAAAAGTTAATATAGCAAAATTAAAATCTTTGAAAATTAAGACAATTACTAAATAAACACCCTAAATTTAACATTTTATTTTTTTTATACAAATAACAACTTTAGATTTGTTCTTAAAAAGAAATATTTTGTTTACATAAAAAAACTGGTTTCTTTTTAAAATAAACTCATTAAACATCTGTTTTTTTAGCAGATTATAAATCACTCATTAACAACGGTCCTTGCTGCATTGAACACCGCTTCATGTGAGATCAGGAAGTTCAACAACGCTGTGCACGGTCAGTAACTGGTTGGGTGACCGCCAGTAAACACCTTGTGTGTTGAGTGTAGTTCGGAATTTTCATTAATCTGTAGGTCCCGTCTGGATGACATTACCCAGACGTTAATGGGAGGTAGTTCAGAGGTAGTAGTTTCTTGCATAACGTCCGTAAAATTAAAGTTAAATTAAAGGTTTTTTATACCATTGCTTTAATTCTGTATTGACATTTTAACAAATATCTTTAAACTGCTAATAAATTATCAATAAACCAAATTACATTTGCTTTTTCCTGAATTATAACAAATATTTTTTTTTACTTAATAAGCATCCTAAAATATGGCAGACAACAATTAAACCTTTTTTTTTAATTTTTAGTATTAAACGAGCATTTAGTGACCCTCTAACCATAAACCAGTAGCCCTTTATTTACTGTGACAATATTTTTCATTAAATGCCACTTTAAGCCATTAAGTTTTTCTAGTTACCATGTTGACCTAAAAGTTTCTTTAATTATGCTCTTTTATTTATCAATTAAATGTCAAAAACCAGATGATCACACAAGTGCTTTTTACCTAAAAATCATACCAGGCGACCAGCTACTTGTGGTCTCAACTTTATTTTGCTCAATATGTGTGCAACAATAACATAATTATGTATGCTACAATTTAGTTCTGCCTATTTAGCTTAATTATTTAAATTTACTTGTAAGCAACTAATAATTTTATTATATTACTTTTTGTGATTTACTCGCCAGACTTGCCATGATCCCAAGTTATAGACTCGTGCACGCCCATAGTCAATTGACCCCTGAGAATTTGCATATTGCCTGAAAAATAAACTAAAACTACTTTTAAACATCAAAAAATCTATTAACGTTTCGGTGACTATTTGGACACTATATTTAAGGTATAAAATAAATTTAAAAGTGTTTAAAAAAAACAATATTTAAAATTAAAATTATTTAAATTTTGCAATGAAAAAATTAAAAGGTTCTAAAAACTATTTTTAAATTCTGGCAAGATAGTACAAATTGCAGATTATTATTTTGTGACGGGTAAATTTGTTATTATTACAAATAGGTATGATTGTGAGATATCTGTCACAATGAATTATTCTTTTATACATTGCGTCATAAATTAAAAAAAAAGGTTTTTAAATTTTCACTTACCAAAACTAACCATCATAAGCACAAGGCGACCTTTATGTGTCTACATATATACAGACTTTAATCTCAATGTTGAAAAAGTTAAACTTAAGCTTTCTTGTTGTTGCCTTTTCTTCTCCTTTAAAAAGAAACTAAGTGAAACTTTTAAACACTTACCATTGTTAAATGACCTTTAAAATAGCGAACTAAGGCGTTTGTGATTTTAACATAAATAAAAAAGGTTTTATCATTTTAAAAAAACTGCGCAAGAGACACGTTAACACATTTTTATATTTTAAAATGCATCAACAAAAAAAATGAGGCTGTATAAAATTAAACAAACCAAAAAAAGTATTTAAACACTTTTATCGTTTTATTTATTTATTTATAATTATTATAATAATACATAATAAAAATAGTTTACTACACTTCTCCTGACTCGATGAACTAAATTATATAAACTAATTTTTTTAACCATAAAAAAGAAAAACAAAGAAGAGGAACTTTAATTAAGAAGTCTGCAAAAATAGTAATCCGGACATATTTAATTGCCATGTTTTTTAATAAAATATGAAATATTTTAAATTTTTTTATTATTTAACTTGACAATATCTTGTTTTACATTTTATGTTATAACAAAATCAATATTTGACCACATGGCAATTTTTTTTACCCCAGAATGTTATATTGCCTTAGTTAATAAACGACATTTTCTTAGCCAAAGAATGGAATTGTGTTATTTCCCAAAGTTGCAATATTGTAAATATCCTTGTGGGTATTGGAAAGATCAGGTTCTAATGACTTATAATAATTATTGAGTTTTGCTTTCTCCCTTAAAAAAAAAATTCCGTAACGGTTACAATTCGCAAGACATTTTGTGCCTTGTTGTGCATAGCAGCATTAGAAAAATAATGTGTTTATTTGTAATGACTTTTTTAAACTAAATTTTACCTTAAATCCTTTAATTATACCATTTGCACATTGGAAACCTAGTAAATGTACAAGACATCGTAAACGCTACAAAATTCATTGTTTTATTAAGTGTAGTTGTACTGTGACATTTACAAAATATTGTGGCTAACAAGAATTTCTGGCCAGTAGAAATTCCTGTGGAGTTATTTCTCTTTTGCCCAAGAATGTCCAACAAATAATAAATTATAGTCCTTTGCTTATTGTATTTGGTACAAATACAAAAAGTAAAGCCGTAAATCACATTAAAATAATTTTGTAAAACCGCTAACACTAATATAAAAGGAGCAGCAAAGTTCTTACTTAATACGGACTCACTTGGGATTAGCAGTTTATTTTCTATTAGTATTAAGTATTTAATAACCGTAGTGGCGTTGTTGCCTTGTAACAAATAGGATATCTATATTAGGACTATTTTATTAACCATTAATTAGGGCCAACCTATGCCAGCATAGTAACCTACTAAAAGTTTATTTCCAACTTGCCATTAGCCGATTTTTAACTGTGGTAAGTAGACCTTAATAGGCCTTGTTTTTAATAGGTATTTTATTTGTGTTAAATAAGTATTTTGCTACCATTAGCTGGTATCGAATTACGAAAGCTTTTTAAATAGTTTACCTTGCAACTACATACCACTTTGTTCAGAGGCTACAGTAAAGTTCTACTTGCTACAAAAATTCATTAATCAAGCAAACTCATGGTATATGATTATGTTTTTTTTTATGTATTTTATGTATAGGATTATGATTTTTTTTAAGCTACCAATAGAAAGCTTATTTAGCAGATAAAAAATATTTAATTTTTAAATATCTAGAAAATTCTCTATTATAAAAAAGTGTATTTTTTTCGATAAAAACCCTCTTTTATATTATTTTTCATTTCTATGTAATATTCTAATTAAGTTTATATAAATTATTGTGACCAAATTCTTAGTAATTTTGGAAGTACAGTTAAGCAAATAAGTCAGTTGCTTTTTTAAGCGGTTATTAAACAGCAAGGACACAGGTTTATTAAACGTCAATTTTTGTTTGTTTATACCTGGTTGATAAAACAGCTTCAATATGTTTTACCAAATATGTTTAGTATTTTACATAGAATCCAAAAATATCACGCACCTTATTTTTTGTAAACAAATTAAAGCTGCATATGCCAAGCAATTTTGATTAATACTGTAAATATTAAATATATTTTTTGCAGTCCACACAAATTGTATTTAAGTTTTTTTTTGTATGGTATAATAGACTCCATATATGAAGAGGTAGCTCAAACTAGCACTCTGACCTAATTAAACCATTTTTATTCATTTGTTATCGCTTTAAATGTCTTGTATATTATTTTGGAATGTTTATATATTTCTTTATTCACTTGGGATTTTAAAAAATATATATTAAATGCCCTTCGTTACTGTATATTTTATATTGTATTTTTTTATGAAAATAGAGAAACAGATCTATAAAAAAATGGTACTGAGTCAAGATGGCTTAATGGATATATTATTATTGCCAACTAGCATCTTTACCGCCATATGTTCAAAATATTATAAATCTTTTATCTAACCTCGGGACAAAAATTTTGAAGAATATAATAGTGGAATGTTTTTTAATGAATTTTTAATAAAACTGGCAACTTCGCCAAATTTAGCAAAAATACTCACTTATTACAATAAAAAAATTGCCAGTACAGCAAAATTAATTAGTTAGAACAGGTAAGAACTAACTTTTAATAAAAAGGTGTCTCCTAACTAGCCACCTACCATTACACAACATTGCACTTTCAGATACAGACCATAAATTATTTGTATAACGTCCATGGCACTAAAGCGTTGTTTAAAAAGGTATCGTAATATGCAATATTTGCATGTTTTGGTGCTTGGATAGCGTTGACGAAACGGAGGGATAATATGGGTTAAATATCTCATAACCCGACACCCACGGTAATTAGTACTTAAGCACCATAAAAGCTTTTGTGGGCTGTCAAAAAATTGAATTTAATGGCCCAATCTTATAAGGGTTTTGTAAAACCCTCATTAGATTGGTATAATATAAAAAGTAATAATTATTGTAAATCATACGATTTATTACTTAAGTTACAAATATAGTTTTGATATTACTATAAAAACTAAAATAAAATACCTGTTTTTTTTACAATTTAATTTTTTAAAGTCAAGGATATAACTAATATGCATTTCTCTAAATATCGTGTTATGTTTTATAATATACTGTAAGAAAAATGCAATTCAGAACAAAATGGTGGAAGAAAATATACGGGTTTGTATTTTAAACGAAAAAGTAGCAGCTAGAAATACCAGTACCAAATTGATTTAAAATAAAACCTATATTACTTTACCTGAATTAAGTTGCTTAGTTAAACATCCGGTAAAAAACAAAAATCAACGATTTTTATCTCTACTTACGACTAGACGACAAACAAAGAAAAACTATGGCATTTTCTTAACGTGTTTACCAACTTTACTGTCGAAAACGTTTAAAGTATTATTGTTTACAGAAAACAGAAGACTACAGAGTTAACTGAGAAGATTTTTATGTTATAGGTAAAAAAACTTGGTTATTAGAAAAATTTAGAAAGTTTAAAATTATTGGCAATAGTTACAGAACGAGGAGAAAAGAAATTCTGACAGAACTAAAATGCAGGTATCATTTCCTTTATTGGACAAAAAAAGGAAATTAAAATTGTAAACGTAGTCGTGACATAACACCTCCATGCAACCATTTTACACACCTAAAAATGAATGTTTAGTATTTTTATGGTACTTAAAAGATTTTTTTTACCCAAAAGCTATATTTACTTTATCTGAGATTCCAAAACCAACCATTATCTGGTCAACAGGTAGATCTATTGGTTAAAAAATATTATTTATAAAAACTATGTAACTATTAATTTTTTATTTTCTTTATAACAACAGAATTGGTGCAGACGCATTCTATCCTCATTTCCTAGCTTTTGGTGTCTGTCATAATCATGATAATATAGAAGAATATTTTTAAGTGGTTTTAAGGTAATTTATTCATATGTTAAAAAATCATCCAAATTATTCTCAATTTTTACTTACTTGTATATATTGTAAATGGCCCCTATTTACCATTTGCAATAACACCTTAACTACATTTATAAAAGTTACCTACTTTTTAGTCCTCGGGTCACGGATTTAATTGAAAAAATCCTACGAAGACACAACATAAAACCGATCTTTAAACCAATAATAAAGATACAACAATTCTTTAGATCGGCCAAGGACAAGAGGGACTCAGCCGCCGGGGTCTACCGTATATAGTGCACGTGTGGAAAGATGTACATAGGAACCACGAAAAGACCCATGACTATAAAAATAATGGAACATTAAAGAAACTGTAGACTGGGACAGACGGAAAAATCGACAGTGTCGTCAGTAAAGCGAAACATAACACACATTCTTTTAGGGGAGGTCAAGCTGCTCGCATCTAACTCGAGATATCACAGACGCCTTGTACAAGCAACAATAAATGTTCATAATTATTGCCACTCGTGCTAGCAAAATGTCAGAAAGAAATTCCACCAACGATGGCATTTAAGCCGGAATCAATATTCTTTTAGTTTAATAAAAAAATTACTTAGCTAGATAAAACATTAACCAACTTTTTAAATAGATCCGGGATTAGAAAATTTTAATTTGTTTAATTGTAATTTTAAGAGAAGTATATTTATATCTTTAACACAATCGTTTAACATTACCAGAATAAGCAGTAATATGTAATGCTTTTCACATATAGGTCAGTGCATAAACCAAGCAATAAAGTACAGAGGCCAGCTAACTTTGAGCAGCGGATTTTGTGGTTTTATTCACCTAAGCATCCGGCCGACAAGGAAACTTAGAATAAAGGTTATACCATATTACATATATAACGATAATGACTTTATTTTTAGTTTTATTTTTAAAGAAATCAATTAGTTTTTATAAAAATAATTAGCAAAGAAAAAGAAGCTTTGGGCCTGTCTAATAAAATATATATTTTTTTGAATAAATTACAAAGGGATGTTTGAGAGTGCTGCTCTGTTTAAAGCTGTTAAAGAATATAATATACTATGTATTTTTAAGCAGGTCTTGTTATAGAAAGACAGGTTTTTTACAACTTGTCCGTATTCAAAATAATCCTACTATCACAGCTTCGTGATAAATACACCATTACCTTCAAAAAACAACACAATAGTGGTATTCTATTTTTCTTATAATCAACTTACTATGGGTACACGGTTCTGGCTGTTTTCATTTTCTCCCGTTCTCGCGGAATATTGCTCCTATCTCTTACTTTGTCGCACACTCAGCGGTGTAGCGGGCGTCATGCACTTGGGCATTTTTACTTTATCGTATTTTATTTGTTAATATTTTTACAATATAAGTAGGTAAGTACAAAAACCTTATAAAAACTAGATTTAAAAAAATCATAAATTTTAACTTTTCGATTTAAAAAAATAAATATTAAAAAATAAAAAAATTATTATTGAAAAAAAAATGGTTTGAAATTATTTGGCTTTATACGGTAAATATAAAACAAATTACTAGAATTTGCTAAACTTTAATGAATTTAAAATAAAGAATAACATCTATTTTTTTATTTCTCATAAATATTAGTAAATCCGCGTAAAATAAAACAAAATAAATGAAAACATCTCAATATCTCTATTTTTTGATTTTCTTACCAATCTTTGGGGTTCTTTCTTACCTATTTACATGAAAACTTAACATTTGGCCTAACAAATATTTTTGTATTTTGGTTTACGCCATATACAAGTTTGACTTGTATATGGCGTATGTACTTATTATTTATGTAATTATTTATCTTGTTTCTTTATTTTAAATAACGTAGCTGTCAGGTAAAGAACGTTTACAATATTTTCTGTTTTTCTTTAAAAACATTTTTTATCTAATTTAAACTTTAATTTTGCACTGTTTTACATATTTTTAATTTGGAAACGAATATTTAGTGTAGAGAACTCTTTTTCTAAATGGTGTAAGTTCTCTCTAAAGACGGCAGCTGTACTGTCTAACAGCGCAAATTAAACACAAGGATTTATTTAACACGTGGAAATCGTTAACCTATTAAAGGTATTTACAATACGCTTTAAAGTAAAATTATACTTCATTCTATTTTTAACATATTTTTAAAGATTATAAAAACAATAGCCTTTGCTGTAATATTTGAAGTTTTTACAAGTTGTCAACCAGACCTTAAAATTAATGAAGTGTGCCCATAATTATAATTTAGCTAACAGGTATTAGAATTGCAATCAACTAATTGGAAATTACTTAATTACTTAAAATTAAGTGGTCAGAAACTACTATTACTTAGTTTAGGGTATTTACATGATTCTCTTTAGAACGTGTTTATTAATGTTTTAAATATTGCATATAGCTATTGTACAGCCCTCTTAGTTATATAAGTTAATACAGGGTGGCTAAACGGAAACAAGCAAAGGTCCTTTTTCAGTACTTTTTATATTTTTGGAAAAAACTCTTGAACCCTTATACCTTTTTTTCGAGGTGGAAACCTTTTTGGTCATATGCAGCAACCCCTATCCGCAACTCTTTGAACAGAACAAATTTCACCCCTATAATCTTAAATAGAAAGTTTTCAGTTTCTTTATATACATACCTACATTAAGCTGTTATAAATTAGTAGTTTTTAAAATACACTGTCCAAAGAAAAGCGAAACATCCAATTGTTTGGTGCTTAAAAGGATTTCTAAATACCAACGACTGCAGAAGTGTATCCACATTTTAAGAAAAAAAAACATTAAGACGCTAAGAGGCTGGGTGCGTTTCGGCCCAAAAATCTAAGAAGGAAAGGGAAGCGAAGTACCACCATAAATGACGAAAAAATAAATTTGCATGCTCAGTAGTAATTGGCACCAACGTCCATCCCAAAAAGTAGGAGCAACTCATTCTTTTTTATTATATTTTTTATAAGTAGGTACATTTGACAAGGATACAAATGTATTAATATTGAGTCCTAAAAGAGAAACTGTTACAACGCAAAAAGAAATTAAAATGACAATGATAATCTTAAACAATTTTTTTTGCGAAGCAAGTAAAATAATACAGGTCACGTTAGTATTACAGCCTATACCCTGTACAATATTTTGTCAAAATGTTGTTGTTCTAAACATTAATATTTCTTTAATACTAAATGTATTTACTGTTTAGCTTAATTTATTATTGTCTGACGCACGACGTTAATAAAATATTTACTTTCTAAATATGTTATTAAGCTGGTATACATATATAGTGTGGATTAGAATGGAACGTATTATATTTTATAAACATGACTTATACTTTTAAAATGGCTCTAACTATTTGATCTTTTTGTTCCTTAAAAGTGTAAAAACTTTTATTTTCATATAAAGTTTATTACAAAGCCAAAGTATACACAAAAAAGCGGAATTCTAAATTATCGTTAAAGTTCGTTGAAAAAAAAAATGGTAAGAATGATATTTGTTCATTTAAGGAATATACATTGTACAAATTTATAAACAATATTTTAAATCAGATTCAAGTGACTACTGCGTTAATAGGGATGGTATTCAAACAACAGTAAAGCAATTCATCTATTTTTATAAAATATTGGGATTCCCTTTGTTTTGTTTATTGCACACAGATCCAGTATTTGTAAATTTATTTGTTATTTTTTTTTAATGTGGACATTAATGTAAGCGTTGTTTTGGTAAATATTATTATTAAAATGGTTAAACTTTTACCGTAGATTTCTTTTTATAACCATACCTAACCTTTACGCGGATATCTATGCGCTTTGTGTCACTTAGTTGCATTTAACTTTTACGAAAGATTCTTACAATACAAGGAAAACTCCTATTAGTTTAGTAAACGAAGTTGTGGTCCTGAAGATTAGGTTGGGCCGTCACAATTTTTTTAGGTATCAATGTGTACATTGACCTCTAAAAATATCATAAAAAAATGTCCGCAAGGGCCTAAAAATGGCCCCCAAGAGCCCGGAAACTAGTTTTTTCAAGCTACTAACACTTCAAGCGGGCGAACAAAAAAATGCATATTTTTTATGATTAAAATATATCTGAAAGAAGGAACCTGTAGCTATAATATCTTGTTACTGTTTCCTTTTTTTTTTTGTTTCTCTACAATATGGAAATCTCAAGCCAAAATAATTTTGGCTTGATATTTTAATCTTCCTAATAATCTGTTTATAGTTTTTTTATAAAGAGTATTTTTACCAAATCCTTTTGGATAATGAGGCTTTAAAAGGTGTTAAATACATTCCGAAAGATTTAATAAATATTTTTTGTGTATTTTTGAAAACATTGTAATTTTCTTAGGGCGGTTTTTTTAGATTTCCGAAGTTTTTAAAAACGCTCGGGTCTATCGGGGCCCTTAGATTCCAGACTTTTGGACGATTAACAGACAAAAAATGTCCAATTAAACTTGTGGGCTTGCCCCCTACCGACGAAGCTGAAGGCAGCACTTATATTTGTATTTACAAGTGCATCATTGGCTTGCGAACAAACTGCCGCCAAAAGAATGGGGTTGGAAATGTACAGAAGATGAATTATTATCAGTCCAGACGACAAAGATCCGGTACATCCAGACCAGTTGAAAATGATTTCTTGTCAGTGTAAAATGGGCTGTAGAAAGCAATGTTCATGTATAAAAGCAGGTTTAAAGTGCTCGATTATTTGTAATTCATGTCATTCAGGCCCGTGTTCTAATTACAAGGATATGAAAAATGAAGATATAACCGTACCTGAACAAGCAGAGAAAGAAGAAGAAATGGATGCAGGTGAAGATAGAGAGACAGGAGTAGAGCCAGAGACAAAAGGGCAAAAGGTAGAAACAAAAGAAGAAATAGACTAAGAGAAAAAAAGAGTGGACCGAATAGACCAGGAGGAGATTGATGATGCCAACAAGGGATATGCATCCGAGACAAGCGTGATGGAATGGTGATTAAGTGGTAGATTTTTAGACCCGTTTTCGTTAAGGGAAGCTCAAAGGCTTATACCGAGAAAAATAATTACGTTTTTAACACCAAAGGTGTTGAGAAATAGATCATTATTAGAGGTATTTTCATCGCCGTAATAATTTCGTGAATAGAAAAAAGTGATGGCGCCATCTACAATAATTGGTCTTTGCAGTTTAAAACATGTGGATTAGTATCTCCAGACTCCTTGTCCCAGAATTTGATAACAAAGTATCATATTTTTAGATTCCACACACTGATAATTTCCGCAACCCCTTTTTTGCAAGAAGTATTAGGGTAGCAAAAAAAATTATTGAGACCATTTTTGTAGGTACCGAACTGCTCTTCATTCCTGATCAAACCTCAAATCTCTAAGTGTCATATTTCGGCAGATATCGGCCAAAAACGAATTTTCAGGCTCTTGAGGGCCATTTTCAGGTCCTTGCGGACATTTTTCTGTATATGATATTTTCAGAGGTTAATGTATTCATTGATAACTGTAAATTAAAAAAACGTGACGTCCTAACCTAATCTTCAGGTTTGGGTTTTTCCGGCCTTCATTTACTGACCTATATATAAATGTCACCCAAATGAAAATGACTGTCGGGTTATAGGTCCGGTGATATAGTTTGTTAACAGGTTTACTACAATAAAAGTAAAAAAATCTATTTTGTTTTGTTAATAATTAATCCAATAAAAAGGCCTATCATCATTTTTTAAATTATGGTAATTTAAAAACAACAGGAAAATTATTATTTCAAGTGGACTCTAAAAATCCAATATAATTTTAAGTATACTATTCTATGGATTTTTTTTTTACTTGTGTAATGACGAATCTCCAATCTTCAAATATTATTTGAATTTAAATTGCGCTTAATGTTTTTTATGAAACATACAGTACTACGATCTTCAGCTGCTTTTAAAATGTCACAATTTAAAGGATAATAATAGCAATTTTCATATGACCTGATTCAAAATATTACTTATTAATCTGTACAAAATATTTTTAAATGAACAAATATCATTCTTACATTTTTTTCCACGAACTTAAAGGATCATTTGGATTAACGCTTCTTTTTGCATTTACTTTGGCTTTTGGATAAATTTTATATAAAACTAAAATTTTTAAAATTCATAAGAAAAAAAAATCAATTAGTTTGAGTAATTTTAAAAAATATACATTGTCCATTTTTGGCCACGCGAAATATGTATACCAGCTTAATAACATATTTTTGAAGTAGATATTTTATGTACGTCGTGCGTCAGACACTAACAAATTAGGCAAAACAGTAAATTATATTTAGCAATATAGAAATATTTTGACATAATATTATATAGGGTAATTTGTTAATTTTGTTAAAAAATAATTTTAATTTTCTATTATAGTAAGGTATTTACCTGTATTATTTTTTTTTGTGAGATTATACAACTCATAGTGTATTTTTCCCTATTTTTAAGAAGTGATTAATAAGTGATAATCATTCATGCTACCTTTGACAATCATGCATGCTACCTTTGATAATCGTTAATGCTACCTGGCTTCGTGGTTTGATTTTGCTACTATATATCATAGCTCTATATATGTATACTTTATCTTATGTCATAGAATTATTTTTACTGTCATTCTTATGACGAAAAATAAAATGAAATTTGGTAGTAGAGCGGTGTGTAGATGTTCTTATTAGCTGTATAATCCTTTGGAATACAACTTGATGTTTATACTTTTACCTGGCACTCAATGCGGTAATCAGGCAAGACAACTTCTCCTACGGAGTCGTTGTGTTTCCTAAGTAACGCGATTTGTGCCAGGTAAAGTATTATACGGTAATCACAAAACATCTTTTTATATTACATTTAAAAATTGTTTTAGAACGTAATTGTCATTTTAAAAGTTTAACCTTGTAATAGTTTTAATTTTGGGACACAATAATAATATATTTGTATCCTTGTCCAATGTACCTAGTTATAAAAAAAATATAATAAAAAGAGAACAAATTGCTCTTACTTTTTAGGACGGACGTTGGTGCCAATTACAACTGAGCATGCAAAGATATTTTTAAGTCTTTTTTAACAATATTTAAGAGACATCTTCGGTAAAAATAAAAATATCACACTTTAATGCCTAAGTTAAGTATGTTAAAAGATCAGTGCAACGCTGCTATGTGTAAAATTGTAAAACCCCACTTACAATAACACCCTTGTCATATCGTATTAAAAATGAATTAGAGAGTAGTTTAATATTATTAACCTTGTAAATAAATTCCTTTTCTAGGCAGCAGAATCCATAGTTAAAAAATTAATCAAACTACAGTACTTTCTGTTTGTAATTACTACTTTTTTTGTAACTACTCTAAATAATTATGATACCGTACAGTTTAAAATGTACCTCTTTGTCAAAGAAGTGAAAAAACCAGAACGATACATTCGAACACATACTATGCGAATGCATAAAATTAACAATCCAAAGACTAAAATATTTGGAAGAAGCATTTTCGACTCCCAGAGATTTTAAAAACCTTGCAACCCGAAATATTTTCTATTTTTCAAAAGGTTTGGAAATTGACGGGATCAACTGATGTAAGGTTTTTAAAAAGTTTTGTAGGTCTAATTAGACGTATAGCTATGTTGAGCCGAGCGACTCTATTCATTACAATACAAATACATATCTTGTTGTGATAAGTATTTCTAAAAATTTGTGTATTCCTTGGTTTACTATTTTAAAACATTTACCATATATATAAATATATATATATATATATATATATATATATATATATATATATATATATATATATATATATATATATATATATATATATATATATATATATATATATATATATATATATATATATATATATATATATATATATATATATATATATATATATATATATATATATATATATATATATATATTTTTGTTGAATCACAAGTTAGAAAGTTTTTAATTTTTAGTAAATGGTTATTTTATAATTAATAAAACACTTTTAATTTAATAACCTTAAATAAAGGGTCACCTAATATTATTTTCTTTTACTTTTAAATATAAAGATAAAATAAAATTGTCATAAAGCGGAGTATAAAGACTTTAATTTTTAATATTTTAAAATAAAAAAAGAAATAGCATCTCCGTTTAACTAAATAACAAAAATTACGTTAAAGACATACCAAATATAGGCACTGACTAGACATAATAAATAAAAGTTTTAAAAATTTTAAAATAAATAATTTTATATAAAAAAGTACAACATTCATTTTTTGTCAACATCCTATTTGTAAATCTAACTATATACCCAAAAAAAAAATTAAGAAGTTTAGCTAATAAACTTATTCTGTAGGTCTTATTTTTTTTATTGCAAAAAAAAATAAATATAATACATATTTTACCTAAGTCTCTACAGCTTTTAGAATAAATAAGTAAAAAATAAATAAACAACCAGTCATTTAACCGGATGTTAAATATCAGTTTCCACTTCAGGTTTAGATAAAATTACGTTACGCTCATAATTTTTACTAAAAATCTGTATTTTCCTAAATGCAGTTAATTGTATCTTAAAATTTAGGCTCTTATTAATATATTACAATATGCTATTTATTTTTAAATGAGCAACATAAAATAATTTTTTGTCGAATTTATTATGGCGTCAATATATCGATTAATTTTACACCATAACTAACTAACTTGGTTTATTTGCTATTTTATTAAGGAATTTAATTTTAATTTTTAACAATATATAAAGCATTTTTGTTCCTATTTAAATTACTACTTTTTACCGTAAATATTTCCAAATAGATTAAATGTAGTACTCACCAAACAAAAGCAACGTTAGTGTATTTCCTTACCTTTAGGAATATCCTCAACTACGTGCACTTCAATTTTTAAATTAAGAAAACAAATAGGAAGTGCAGTTTTAGTGAAAAAAAGCAATACTTAGTGTGACACCCGGTGTGAACTGAGGTGCGCTAATAGTTTTAATAAATTTTTTAAATTAAATTTGTCGGATATCCCAATGGGCCTAGCTTAAAAACTTAATTTATATTTCTATTTCCTGTAAATTTAATTAAACAACATTAATAATTACTGGTTTGTATTTACTACCAGTAACTTAAATATCTGATTTACTGCTACCTTTTATAGGTTTATCTACAAAAGAAATTCTTAATTTAAAAAATTTAATGTAAAATTTACTAGAATAATTTTTATTATTTATTGTGTAATAATAAGTAAAAATATTTTCATTCTAGTTTTTTAAAATAGCAATACATTTTAAAAGAATATAAAAAAACATAATTAATAAAAAAAAAGATGTATATGTTAAAGCTTTAAAAACTATACACTAATATTTTATTAACAATACAACAAATAATTAAAAAAAAAACTCTAAAATCGGTATGTCCAATTTGTACTAATAAATTAAATTTACTTAGCTAAGAAATGGTTTAGCTTTACAAACCAACATATTTGATTATGGACTAAAATATATTTTTTTCAACTTTAAAGTAAAACTATTATAATCTCGATAAGAATTTGATATTTTTTATAATTTAAATAAGTCTTATTAACTTTACGATTTTATGAATCTAAGGTTATTAGGTGGACTAATCTTAATAATTTGAAATTTAAAATTACTATCTGATGTTTCTCCAATAATCAAAATATTATGACAAAACGTATAGTTTAAAATGTTAGCAAATAATTTAGAATATGTCCTTATTTTCATCGTAATATCGTGCGTAGAATTGCGGAGAACACATATACTGGTCTCACAAGAAGTATACCCCTAAAAATCTTAGTGGGCGTTTTTTTCCTTGTGGCCTCGCGGGCTCTGCCCATTTAGCCATGATTATATGGAGATTATTTATATTTTTTTTTTCAAATTGCATATAAATGATGATATAGTTAAAGGCAGAGACAAACATTAAAAGACAAGGACACTCATTTCACGCCACTGGGGTCTGTCAGGGCGACTTAACATTGACGACACAATGAAGGCCACGGAAAGGATTGAATATGTGTACAAAGAAGTTTGGTTTAAATTTATATTCTTATTTTAGTAAGTTTAAGGAAATTTAGAAATATTTTTTCAATGTGGGGTTTATTTATAACAAGGCTCATAAAAGATAAAACGTTTAATGGAAGGAGGTTATATTTGCAAAGTTCTTTAAAGAGAAATTTTGTAGCCTGAGTATTCAGCTTGCAAACAAATAATCTGTGATTTAGATCGTCTACGGACTAAGCGTCACATTTACAGTTAGGTGAATCCCCTAATTTAAGTTTATAGAGGTGATTTCCAAAACTACCATGATTTACTAAAAATCTAAAGTACGATATGAAAATATGACGAGGTAAATTAAGCCTAAACAAGGGCGGGTTTTTTGAAAGATCTTTATTAATGGACGTGTAATGGTTAGGATTATTGGCTGCGTATAATTTGTAGGTGTTTTTCCATTCCGCAAAGACCGCCTCTCTTACGGGCAGTTATTTTTATTATTAAAAAGAGGCATTTAAGTTCAATTTGTAATATATTTTTTTGCTACATCTTACTAGTTTTATAATTGTTTTGATCCCGGAAAAAGGGGGATGTCTTTTAAACCAGTGCAGCAAATACCCCTATTTATATAAAGTAAAAAAACAAAAATAATGTATTATTAAACAGGCTGGAAGAATGTATCTGATAGTCCATTATTATCATTTAAATTATTGTTTTATAGAAAAAATCCATAAAGAAATACTTTTATCGTTTACAAAAAGGAATAACAATAAAACTTCTTCCTGTTGGCCAATCAGCAAAGGAGAAAAAATTACTTATTTTCCTTTTGTACGCTTGTTTGTAACGCCAAGCTACCAGGCTGCCTCTATGGGTGTCTGCTCAAAGGTTGGGTTAACTATAAGGTAAGAAATGTCTCAAACAATTTTTTTTGGTGAAAATAAAACTTCATAGATATTACTTTACGATGCGACTGCCTGTGTAATAAATTCTATGAAAAGTGTTATCGCTGCAAACAGGAATTTAGAAATATTCCCGTTATTTTTAAGCTCAAAATTGCTTAGCAAAATAATAAATTATATTTATATTCCGCCAGGGTAAAAGTTATAAAAGTTAGTAAATAGCTTTTTTAAAACCTTTACGTTACAATCAGTTATAATTACTCTGCCAACATTTATGAAAAATAACTAACTGTTAAATAATATCAGGTGTTTACTCTTAAATGTAACGCTTTTAAATCTAGCAAAAAGTTTTTTTTTTACGTAAAGAGCACAATAAGCATTTCTAATTTTCATTTTGCTTGCTTAAAATTTAGATTAATATTTCCTAAATATAAGTACAAAAACAAACAATATATACTTTTGATAAAAAATGTTCTTTTTTGAACTTACCAAAACAAAACATGTCCACGGCCATTCAATTATACTTTATAAAAAACAAATAAGAAATAATAAAAGAAATTATACTAGGCCTGAGGTCGATCCCAAATATCAGCACAAAGAAAAATAAAAATCTTTTGCTTGAGGCTAATAGAACTTTTTATACATATCTGCACGCGATATATGAAATACGCAATAAAAAAATAAAACATATACGATCTGGCCAGTTGCTTTCAATAAAAAAAACATCTTTAGTAAAAAACACTAAGGTGCTGTTATTTTCTATAAAGTCTTAATAATATATTAACTTTTATAACTAAGATAACTGTACAATAGCCTGTATGTAACATTTAGGTTAATAATAAACAGATAATAGAGAGAATCATGTAAATAACCTTAACTAGGTAATTGAGCTGTTCAGTAATTTCTGACCTCTTGATCTTAAGTAATTAAATGGATTCCAATTAGTTGATTGCTGTATCAATAATTGTAAGGTTAATTATAATTATAGGTACATTTAATTAATTTTAAAGTTTGGTTGACTACTTGGAAAAACTTTAAATGCTACAGCCATTTCTATAGTGTTTTTAGTTTCTAAAAATATATTATAAAGCAGAATAAATTATAATTGTGCTTTAAAGCATATTGTAAATACCTATAATCAGTTAAAATTAGGTTTTTGTCTTTTAGGTTAGGTAGCTTTATATCTGATGCATTGGTGAGTTAGCATAAAAATTTATAAATCCATTACAAGAGTAGGTAAAGCGATTTCACACTAGTTAAATAAATATTTGTGCGTTTTTCGCGTTATTAAATAGTAAAGCTGCCATCCTTAAAGAGAACTTACACGATTTATAAAAAAATCTTTACAGCAAATATTTCTTTTTAAATTAAAAATATGTAATAAAAACGTGCAAAAATTAAAGTTTGAATTAGGTTTTAAAAATGTTTCAAAATAATAAAAATATAAAAATATTGTAAAGAATCTTTACTTTGCAGCCAAGCAATTTAAACTAAAGACACAAAAACTTACCCTAATTTTCACATTAACAACAAAGAAATATTATAATATTATGGTGTTAACAAAAATACAAAAATATTTGTTGGGCATAATCTAAAATTCCTATGTAAATAGGTAAGGAAGGAGCTGTGTATACCCCAAAGATTGGTTAGATAGTTATACATACTTCCTTAAATTAGAAATGTTTTGAGTCTCTTAGTCAATTTCTTTTTGTCCAAAACATATAACCATTTGTTTTTTAATGTTTATTGCACGATAACGAAGTTACAAAAAAAACCCTAATTACTTGCCAACTTTTACCTTGAAATTTATAATAAAATTTCTATGCTTTTAAGAACAGGTTGTTTTTTTTCCTAGGACATCCACAAAACTTATTTAGGGTTTCCCAATTATCCCATTATAAGATTTTAAAAGTTTTTTTATTTAAGTAAATTTCCAAAAAACAGATAATTTAAAAAGCAAAATATCTTTCTGCAGCCCATGCAGACAAACACTGTATTAAATATACATGGGAAAATCTTATTAAGTATTTCCAAAAATCACGTGGCTGGAAATGGTCAGTTTAGCGGTAAAAGTCAACTTAAAGAGCCAGGCGTCCGCTGTCCTCTGACTTGGAAATGACAATGGGCATGCAATTTTTTTTTTAAATTTAAGTTTGGTTCAATTGAATTTAAACGTTATTATGCAGAGAAGACACTGGTAAGCAACCATCCTTACATATTTTTAAAAGTGACGGTTTTCTAAGATTTTTTTATCTAGTTCAAATCAAATACATACAAGAAATAAATAATATAACAAAAGATAATCTTTTCCTATGGAGAATTTTTAGGAAATAAATGATTCCAAAATCCTAAATGTCACTATTTATTAATGAAACTTGGTTCCTAATTAACTGTACCATTATGCCCAAGAAACTAAACCTAAAGTAGTAAGTAGTAGTAAAGTATTTTATCATAATTGCTTATTCTTTCTGAAACTTTAGCACCATATATAAAAGCTCACAATAAGATCACGGACTTAGAATAGTTTTCATGATTTTACTCTTATGTCTATAGGTATAAAATAATTTAATGATATTCATTTGGATTGAGGTCAGTGTCAGGTTTGTTGTGTTAAATAATGAACTGCATTCTTTGTTGTCTTACATAATATACTGCATTCTTAAGATGTAGGTTAGTGACAGTTTTGTTTTCATTAAGAAGAATAAAAAAAATGATATATAGAGTGTCCCTAAAATAAATAATATTTTAATTATTTATTAAAATATGAATTATTTATATATGACGGGGTTTTGATTTGTTATAATAATTATGGTTCTATACAGAGGGGTATTTAAAAAGTAAATTATCATTTAATAGTATTTAAATAAATTTGTCTGTCTGTCTGTCTGTCTGTCTGTCTGTCTGTCTGATCAGGATATTTGTGTGTTATATTAAAACATAAAATAATATTTTAATTATTTATTAAACAACGAGTTATT
>JAHBCN010006658.1:0-47719 GCA_019359885.1 Listronotus oregonensis
AGAACCTTAGAAAAAAAAATGATAAGTATTTATATAGAAAACCAGAGGCAAAAAAATTAATCTGATATTTTTTTGAGGTTTTAGCATAATAAAGGGGGAAACACATGACTTAGTATGTAAGACCCCTATAAAGAATTTTTTTTTTTAAAAAACCCATTGGGGAATCAAAAAACCCGAACCCTTTTTTTCCAAAAATCCCCAACTTTAACTAACAAGGGGCTTTATACGAATAAAAAAGTCAAAAAAATAAACTACTTCAATTAACGTTACTGTACCATACAAGGACAAGCTACGAAAAATTGTAACGAGAAAAAAAAACAAAGAAATCTTGAAGCTTGAATAAGGACGCAATAAAGAATAACGTGTCTAAATGGTATCAAAAATATTGTTCTCTGCTGTAACCGTTACAAAAAAGATTTTGAAAAACATCAAAGTTTGGATCTTGGTAAAATCCAAACTCAAGAAATGATAGGTACTTTTTTACAGCTCGAAGTGATCGAAAGATTTTAAGAGATTCCATTATTTATGTATATTTTATCTTGGATGGAATGCGAGAAAAATGGCTAAAGTCTACATTATTCATAAAAGCACTTTGCCCATAAAATCTTCTAACCTCAACCGTATTTTTTCTGTTTTGCTTATTTTACTGTGTGACTTTTTAGTTTATAAAATGTAGTTATTTTATGGTAATTTAATAAATTTAACATAACATAAATATTTCGAGGAAATAGTTGCACAATACGTATAAAAAATAAATACAGCAATGTTTTAAATGGTTTATTGCATATTATTTTGATTTTACTTAAGTTTTCTTTTTACTAATAATAGCTAAATATACTATTAAAATTTTAAAAAGATAATTTAGACTCAAGTAAATTTGATAAAGCACTTTAAAAAAATAATAAAACTATAATACTAAGCCAAAGAATGAATGTTTATGTACAAGTTCGTTAAAGTATCTGATATATGAAACTGTTAATATGTAAACTGTTCTTTTTTTGATCAGCTATCTCTTTATACTTATTATTAAATACTAGTTAAAGTTATATATTTTTATCCTACTATTGTTTATAAGCCTAGGGTATATAGGGTATATTAATACCAAATTTTTCCTAGGTAAACACAACATACCGGTATCAAACTGGTCCCACAGCAACTAACAGAAAGCAGCACACTTTTATGAATTAACGGGAAAGTACGGTTATTTTTCTTGCGCCATCAAAAATTTGCTTTAAGTACCCTAATGGTAACACAATAAAATCAACGCATAAATAGACTTTCTTTACCCCCTTATTCTTCAACACCAAATCTGCAATCATACTATGCCATATCCAATAAATAAAACAATGTAGGTATTTTAAACAATGTTTTTTTTTCGAGTTTTCCATATCAAGCCTTATTTTAAAATTAATCTAATTCTTAAAATTTTCTTTTTAAAAAAATTATATCCAAATTGTTTTTTTCTCTAATAAATTAATTATTAAACCAATTTTTAACCATTATTTAAAGAAGCATATAATTTGTATGTTTAAATGTTATTTAATTATGACGCAACATATTTTTCTTTTGTAACAAATTTATAACCTGCGTTTATATTATAACCAACAAAAAGGCAAAGGTACGTTATTAAATTTCTTATGCAAAACCAATAATTTTTATTGAGGTTATTGCATTTTTGTTTTCACCGATTTCCTTACCAGTTCTCATAGTATGTAACAGTAAATGTGATTATATCACGGCTTGTTTATTAATAATTAGTTAGAACCCTAATTGCTACAGTCCAATTAGAAAAGTATTAGGTAATAATATAATTGGGTACATTATAACTACATTGAAATATTGTTTATATATTATATACTTAGTAGAACTTAACCTTAATACTTAAAAATCATTTAAAAAAAGACATGCTAATTATTGGGAGGGTTTCTTTTATGGTTATATAGTGGTATACAATCTGAAAACTAAACGCTATTTTTTCATAAAAATGAATAAAATATCTTAAAATTGCATTATTGTATACATCCTTATCGTACATATTGAACTTTCTCAAGGTTATTGGGGTTGTGTTTTTTGATATTCCAATTAGCCTTTTGCCTCTGAAGGTTTAAAAAATATTTGCTAGGGGCAGCACCGGTGGGGGGTACAAATAATTTGAATTCTATATTGACAACAAAATAAAACGTATTAAAATAAAATCAAATTAACCAAAGATGATGTACCTGGGACAAAATTAAAATGTTCAAAAACACAAGATAATCTTTCCCGGTTTGCAAGTCGTAGTTTACCCAATAAAAATATCTTAGTTGAAAAGTTATTGATTCATAAATAGCCTGCAAGCTTTGATTGAGAACGCTGCAAGTTTATAGGATTTCTTTGCTTATTTCGTTTCGTTCGTTTTTTAGTCCCAGAAAAGATAATCTTGCGTTTTTGAACATTTTAATTTCTCCCCAGGTATACATCATCTTCGGGTAATTCGATTTTAGTTTAGTACATTATATATATATATATATATATATATATATATATATATATATATATATATATATATATATATATATATATATATATATATATATATATATATATATATATATATATATATATATTTGAGATGGTATAACCTTATGGAAGAATATTAAATAAAATTTTTATTATAAAATATAAAGAAAGGGAAAAACATAAAAAGAACATACATATATATGATAAAATGGGTTATATATATATAAAAATTGGTTTAAACCAAGAAAAGGCATAAGGTACCTAAGATAAACAGAATGAGACATTTTGTAAATTTTAAATACACAAGAAATAAAAAATCACAGAAATTCACTTCGGAAAATATCGGAGAAAACTGTTCTTGACTGAAAAATGAAAAAGATCAGGGAAGGCAAAGTGAAAAATAAATATGTAATGATAATTTAATGATCATATTATAACAAGATAGTTATAAATATACAGAGGGTTGTAACAATAATAACCAAAATAAACAATAATAATAAAAAACCCTAGGGCAAAACCAATATTCGACTCATTCAAAATTACTTAATATTAGGTTAGATTTAATTAGAATAAAGGTAGATTTAAGTTTAAACTAAGTTATGACCGCATAAAAACGAAATTTTTGGTTAAATAGTAAAAAGGACAATTTTAAATAATGGTGAAATAGTGCTTTTGACATCCAATGATGCTATGAAGTTTTAAAATGACCGTATTTAAAAAAACCTAAAAAAACCTATATATCAAAAGATAGGAAAAAAACCATCTTTTATGTATAAAATATTTTTAAGATAAAAGTAAAAATTAATACTTTTTTTCGTGTATAGTGCGGGAGGTAAAAGACAAAAAAAAAAGCAAAAATTTTCATATTTTGGAATTAATATAAAAACCTAAATTTAATTAGTTATAAAAGATGTGTAAAATTATTATTTTTTTTAGATTTAGTATTAGTTAAAAAGATTTAAACGGAGGTTTATTTGAAAATTATAAAAATTTAAAATTTGAGAAGTCAGAAAAAGAGGACATCAGTTTATTTATGCATATAATTAGACAAGATCAAAATAAAACATATAATTAACACCATTAAAAAAACTTAAATTTTCTAATTATCCAATGAGATTAAAAAGCTGCCGATAATAACAGCAAAGTAAGGCTTAGTAACAAAGTTAAAATTTTTATTTTTAAAATTGCCATATTTGAAACTAAAATTCTTTTTCTAGGTGCCGGAAATGACCCATATTACATAAAATATTTGGCTTTTGTTCGGGGTATATAAAAAAAATTAACCCGAAAACAAAGATCAGTCCAAATTCAGTTGCTAAAGTAACCCGCTCCTCCAGGGGTCGAAAATAAACAAAAGAAAGCGGTTTCATAGGCTAAGGGATAAACATAACCTAGAAAAGTTGATACAGTCGTTTTTCCAAAGTTTTATGTTTTCAAGAAAAGTAAAAAATTAAGAAAAAAGTATATAAAAAATCAATTCAAAGCATATATAATAAATTTACCTGGAGGAGTGACAAATTCCCATAAATTCTAAGCCGATTTCCATGACCAAGAAAGTAAATAAAGTTCTTCAAACAGATGTAATAAAGTGCCAAGTTGCTAACTGATGGTTTTTCATACCCCCAATTCAAATAAATCTTCCTAGGACATCATTTAAATAAATATTATATCCTTTTTTTAATACTTGGAAGAGAATTCAATTTTTGGGAACCATAAACAGGTAACTTAAAATAGACATTTTAAAACTGAATAAGGTTATTAGTTTCTCTTTAGGAGAAAAGGACAGGTCCATACTTAGAACAATATTGTGTTTTGAAAGATTTATTTTTATTAAAAATTTTAGGACCAAAAAAATTTTTTTATTATAATAACGAACAAATAATTTTTATTAAAGTTAAAAGAAAAAAAAAAAAAAATTTAAAAAAAAATTTTCAATAAAGATAAAATTATCGAATCAAATACATTTATTATTATTTTTAATTTATTAAATTTTTCAAAGGGAATTATAAAACGATAATAATAAAAATAAAATAATAATAAAAAAAGTTTATTTATTTTGTTTCAATTATATAAGACAAGGGTTGTAATTAATATATTAGGAAAAATATCCTGATAAACCCCACATAATTTAATGACTAGATGATATTCAAGTTTTATTACAAATTTTTGTTTAATAAAAAAGTTTAAAATTTTCAGTTTTTAATTTATATAAATTCAAAAGGTCAGAATACTGAATCCCAGGAATTTTTATACGGGGGGAACAAAAAAGCCCCAAAAAAAAATATTGTTATAGTTATTATAATAAAACAATTCAATCTAATTTTAATCAAAGAAAAATTTTAATTAATTTAAATACTATATACAAACATTAAATCACAAATTTAAAAAAAATCACACAATAAAAAAATATATATTATATTATTATAATAAACATATATTATATATATATATATATATATATATATATATATATATAATATATATATAATATATATATATAAATATATATATATATATATATTATATATATATATATAATATATATATATATATATATATATATATATATATATATATATATATATATATATATAATATATATATATATATATATATAATTATATATATATATATATATATTATATATATATATATATATATATATATATATATATATATATATATAATTATATTATATTTATATATATCTTTAAATTTCTTAAATTTCTGTAAACAAGAGGATAGGGCCCAATTTTTTTTTTTCAAGGAGCTTAACATCATTGCGAAAACAACCCCTCACTGGACAGTACATCGAAATTCTAACAACTCTAATTTAACTGTGCAAGGAATTATTTGCACACTATATAATTGTGCATGTGCTGTAACTATTTGCTACAACAAAGAATATTTTATAACCAAAATCCATAATTTTACCAAAACATAGCAGGTATTCAGTATTTTTACAAAAATTAAACGAATTACTTCAACTTATAACATAAAAACCATATTTAAATCTAATAAAACACTGAAAGCGTCATCAGTAAAACCAGACCAGAAAACTTTAACGCCAACAAAAACTGCATTTACCATTTTCATTGTAAATGTGTTGAACTATACATCGGTGAGACTAAAAGACGGCCTAACGTTAGTGTTAAAGAACACAAAAAGCACACTCGAAAAAGTAAAACATCAAGTTTAGACAACCCCAAGCACTCTTGGTTAAAGCAAAAATCACTAACAATGGTCTGAGGTAAAAATCATCCATTTTTTTATCATTATGACAACTAACGAAGGATTACTATATACATAAAATATATACTATATGCCATACATTTACATATACAATAGAGTTCCACCAATCCGAACCCCGCTAATCCGAAAATCCGCGTAGTCCGAACAGAGCCAGGACAAAAAAAATTATATTTTAGCACTAGGAAAAAAGTTTTTTTAAGTCTGCGCTTTAATGTTTTACACATCAGACGCCAAATATGCCTTAAAAAGACAATAATATGGCATAATGTGACAAAATTCCGCCTAATACGAATTTTCGCTAATACGAACAGAATCTAAAAAGAATCTTTTTTTGCTAATTTAAATTTAACATCAAATCACTAGTACCATCTTTAAAAAGAAGGTGCATAGAACCTAAAAAAAAACAAAGTCTTTACTAAACTTAGCTTTCCTCGGTTTTTTTTTAGAAAAAAAAACTGCCAAAAATAGCATTTTTTTCTTTAAGAAAGCAAATTTTTAGTTTAGTTCGAAAATCAAATAGAATCGAAAAACAAACAAATTCGTTTTTTGTTAATCCTGATTGGTGCATTTTTTGCAAAGAAAACTCTAAAAAATAGCTTAAACTGAAAACTGTTAAAAAATTCATAACTTGGACACTTTTGAAGTTGGAAAATGATTATTATTTACAACCATGCATGTAATAATGACATTTCACCTATCTTTGAAAGGTGGAAAGTTGACGTTTTGACTTCTACTTTCCACCGGGTGGAAAGTGCTTTTAAATATATATTTTTTATAATGTCAACCGTGAGCCGTCAGGAAGAGTACTTCGACCCCGGACACACCTTTGATAATGTCTGCCGTAGTAGTAGACGAAACGTGAGGTAGAAATATCAACAGACCACGGCAAATAAGCCCGGAAAACCCATATAATGTATGGTGGTTAGCTGTTAAATTTTAATTACCAAAAGAATCTCTATAAACTGTGGTCAAAGAGAAAATTAAATGAAGGGGCTTTTACACGACATAACAAAAATGTATTCAGTAAACCCAGCGTAGATATTCTACACCCTGGGCCCACTCTTTTACTGGGGAAAAATCGGTTTGGTTATCCTCGTAAACACCGATTTATTTAAAAGAGTAGCTGTAGGAACAAGAGATTAGTATTCACTTGATAACGGTTAAAGATCCTTAATTAACCAAAACGTTTTATACCATAAGTAAATAAAGAGTCCATGAAATAAGTGATATCAAAACTTAAATCTTTAAGTCATGTGTTAATAAACTGCTTCTTAAGTTGCGTAGGACACCTATGAGCGATTAGTAAGAAGGCCTTAAGCCTTTAAAAAATGTCTCATTAAAAAATAGTAACAAATGATAATAAAAAGGGTGACGAATGGTATCAAATTATGCCCAACTAAACGTTTCATGGAATGCGCCTTCCCTCAATAGAGAGTATATTGTTACGGTGGGACAGACATAAGTTGGTTAATTCGGATTAAGAAAATTAAATATTTTTGCAAAAGACTGAATTATTATCGATTTTATTTAAAAACCAGTTTTATAAAAAATATTGTACTGCTTACCGGTTTCGCAAACATAACTTGTAAAGATCAACCTTGTCGTCGACAAGGACATTAATTTTGTTTGCTTTATTTAATGTTAAATCAATAATTATTATTGGTTCTATTACCAAAGCTGTTATTTTAGTTTAAAAAAAAGTATGCTTTTCTCTTTCTTTCTCCAAAAAGTGAAATTCCAACAAAATCTTGTATTTATTTGGTAAAAACTTAAAGATTTGATTATTTTATGTAAAAACACAGTTTGGAAAAAATATTATTTATTTATTTAACAAAACTTAATCGGTTTTGCCGAAATGCTATCATGTTCACCTTGAAAAAAATGGCCGCTGTGCTTTTGACCTTTGTAATATGTCATTAAAAAGAAAAGTTTAAGGAATTATATTTAAAATTATTGATACATTGCCTTCTTTAAAATCAGAGATGTTAATAAATTATTTTCCATTCAAAAACAGAAGTGTTAATAATATACACTTGTAACCCAAATATTCAATCTAAATATTTTTTTTTAAATTAGGCCTATTTGGATTTATGTTTTTTAATAATTAGATAATCGTTTTTCTAAGTTGTTTATTTTACTTATATCCTTGTGAACTACATCAAAATATAACCGTTCGACACAAAGCCTATACATGGATACGGATATGTCCTATATTGGGCGAATTTATGAATTATAAAATATCATGTTAGGACCGTCTCGGTTCTGCTCCCAGGGTAAAGACCTGTGCGAACAATACTAACACTTATGAACTTGCTGATCGCCTGAAACAAAATTAAGAGAAAACCCAAAAAAGCCTCTAACCTAATAACTCAACACCTAATAACGTTTCGGTGGCAAGTCTACTACCGTTTTTTTAATTTAATCTTAAAAATATAATTAAATAATAAATAAAATTAAAATTATTTTAATTTTAATAGAAAAGTTTATGGTATTTTAAGGGCTTCTTGTCAATAATTTATTGATAAGCATTTTAAATTTCTCAGATGTTTTTTTCAAGAAAAGATAATTTGAATTTTAGTTCCTTGGGTAATTAAAACAAACTTTTCCAATCCATAATATTGTAATATTATTCGTAGCAGTTCTAAAGACTAATAAAACGCTTGTCATTTGTAATACCATACGTTATTTCTGTTTCTTACTATGAGTAGGACGATATTATTTTTTTAATACACTTAATGTTATATTATTAGCTAACACAACAATAACAAAAAAAAAATTAAAACTATGAAAACAAATTACTGTAATTTTAGGTAATTATTTTTAAATTTAACATTTAAATCACGTCAAACTAGACGTAATTGCTTTAAATTAATAAGCAAAAAAGGTTTACATTATAATAGCATTTTAAGAAATGCAACTTATTAATTGTCGATTTTAAGGAAATACCAATTAAACTTTAATCAAAAATCAAGTGTTTAAAGCATTTTTTAGCAACTTTTTTTTATAGATTCCAACTGCAAAGTCTAATTTTAAAAATAACGTACTGATTTTGCTATAGTTTTATTAATTATTACCTTGGTTTTTTTATAGATGCTATACTGGATTTTTTTAGGATCACATAGCGGTCAATTTCCTTTTTAGTTTATTGCTTTTTAATAGTATTAAATAGCATTATTAAAGTAGTGTCAGCGCAAAAAATAATTATAATTATATTTCTTTAATAATTCCCATTAAAAAGACTAGAAAGCAAAGTACAACCTTCTTAATCCGGAAAATTCAGTACAAGAGGTGTGTCCGTATTAGTAAAATGTCCGGATTACTGAAGAGCAGGCTAAAAATGCATGATTGATCTACATACATATCAAATGGGATATATACCTATGTATTCCAGCACATCTAACACTTTCTTTTAGTTTAGTTCGGTTTAATACTTTAGACTTTTGTGGTAAACTTAAATTTATGTGCTTTATTAAACATTGTGGTGCACTCTAAAGTCTCCGAGCGCGTCCGAATTATCAAAGTTCTACCGGACTATCACTAAAGCACTTGTGCGTCCGGATTACTAAATGAATGTTACAGACAAAGAAAACAGTTATGCTCAATAATTGTCAATATAAAAGAGTATTAACACATACAAAATAAGTGTGCTAGCCTAAAAGTTAAAACAAAATTACAACAAAATACACTAAACTGATTCTAAATTGTAAATGTTCTGATGAATGATTGAACTAAAAATGTGATAAGAATAATAAGAAGGTAGGAGTCCAGATAAATTAAAAAACACATTACTACAACACAATTTTAGAAATTACTGACACTATAAAATCAATTATCAAAAAAAGGCAAAGTAGTAAGTTTTTGATTGTCTTAAGTGAGATAAGTTTCTTTATATGTCCAGGTAGCTTGTTAAATACGGTGCTTTAAAAACAGAAAAAACTTTTTTAAAAAACTGAGACTTTTAAATTAAATGCTGAGATGTTATTTTATTTCTAGTGTCATAAGTATGAACAGCTGATACTGGAAAAATGTATCTGCCTCCAGTAATAAACATTATTCATAAATATGACCAAAGACTTTTTTTATTTTTGGGTAGCATGTAGGTTATTAATGCAAATGATAATACAGAAAAGATTAGTTAAATAAAACTAGGCACCAGTAATTCTGCTTCAAAAACATGAAATCGGATTCAGATGGTAGCTTAGACGAATTTGCTGGGGACCAATCAAAGTATATTCCAAGGGAAGTTATAATAGAAGAACAACCAGATAGTGATGAATCATCAGCCTCTGGGTAAGCTTTAGATAATTGTGGATATTATTTAAATTAGCCCTTTATTTCTCATAGAATCTAATTTAAAAAAATATAAAAAAACATGCTAAAGAAACCCTAATAGGAACAAAATTAAAATTTTTAATTTTAAAAAATCATCTTTGTGCCGTGGTGAATTTGCCCCTGAATACCTTCTGTAAAAGGTGCTTAAATCAAACTTCAACCAAAATAAGGTGACATTGACATGTTTAAAAATAAAAACGAATAACTGTTAATAATTTTACCTTAAGGGCATGATATCAGAGTCTGAAGTTAGCTTAGATGGATTTGGTGGGGATCAGTCACGATTTATACCTAGGGAAGTTATTATAGAAGAACAACCGGATAGCGATGAATCTGTGGAAGAGTAAGGATCAAAATTTAGTGTTGCAAATAATAAAATTAAACCACAGATTACCTATTAATGTTTGAGAGCGTATTCACCAACATTAAGAAATTTACCACCTCACAAAATTTTCTCATTACTTGAATTTCTGTTAAAACTCTAAAATATTTTTAATTAATTTTAAATTACATCTCAAGAGTGCTCCAACAATTATTATTCATGTTTAAAACATAAAAAGAGAATAAAATATAAACTATCTTTACATATTAAAGATAAAGCAAAGTTTATCTCGAAAACCGATTGACAAACGTGTATTTTTTGTTCGTGTTGTTATTACTATCTCAATATGCCCGAAGAGTATTTAAAGTAACCCCTTTCAAATAATAAGGGCGAGTTACATCTTATATCCAGAAATCCGCAACCGCATATTATTCCAAAGATACTCAATTAGATTTAAGTCAAAATTTGGTTGGTCTGCTTGTTTGTAACAGGAACCTAAACCCTAAACAAGTATATATTAATTGTAGCAGCTGTCATTCATATTTTAAAATCTTTAGGAAACAACGTAAAAATATTTTTATATATTTTAAACTTTTAATGGATTTCAAGGAAAGTTCCTAAACAAATTCATGGGCCAAAAATGAGTATAATATTGGTATTTTTTAAATCTATCACGTCTGGGGTTCTGATGGACACTAAAAGTAGCGTACCAAAGTTGAAGTAAATTTAGTTTTAATTTAAAATATATGTCTTAAAAAAATTGCTAGGGTTACCTTTAAATAAAATTTCCCATATAATGCTGCTTTTTGAATTCTCTTAAATAAAACTACCATACTTTATATACGCTACAGAAACAATAGACTGTTCTTTAGATTTACTTCTAAAAAGTGACGCTATTGAACATTTAAATAGAACAAATCAGCTTTTGCACTCCTAATTCAGTCTCCAAATTTCCGCACAAAAATTTCTTCTGTAAAATTAGTATTAGGATGTTAAAAAAAATAAAAGTATGCAATCTTTGGGCAAGTTCGTCATTGATATGTTTTTTGATCCTTTGGTCCTGCGAGACCATGTGACAAAAAAATCTACTCGCTTCGCTTTCATTCGAGATTTCAATGAGGAACTTGCCCTTGATGGTCATTCATTTTCAATCCCTTGCCTTAATAGGAATCATTATAGTAATAACAATAAACAATAACATTCATAAACTGACTTTTTAGGTCTTCATCGGACGAAGAGGGTAGAACTGAAAGACCAAGATCTGATATTCCTCCCGAATATTGGCATATTCAAAAATTAGTAAAATACCTTAAAACAGGAAATCAAACTGCTACAGTTGTAGCACTATGCTGTCTAAAAGATCACGACTTAACGACCGAGATAAACCAACTAGCAATCCAGGTAACACCCCTATTTAGTCATCGGAATAGTTCTTTGAGATTTAATATTTCTATGCCAACAGCGGTTAATATTTATCATATAAATTTAACCTAATGATTAGAATAAACAAATTTAAATTTTCCAAGTTTTTTAGTACTTATCTCGCGGCATGTCAACTTCGGTAATCCACTGACTTCCAAAAAATACCCATTAATTCTATAATATTAATATTTTTTAAATACAAGACGTTTTTACTATAAAACTACAGAAGGTCCTATATCATACAGCCGATAATGTAGGCTTACAATATTATGCTTTCTAGGAATCCATAATTTTATAAATTTAAATATTAATTTAGTTATAATATCAAATCTTTATTTTGTGCTATTTTTAAAAAATATAGTTCGTGGTAAAAAATATATATTGGTTTTCCAAAAACTTTCTGATTTTCAGGATAGTAGATGGTATTTTTACTCGCTTCAAAGATTTATTTGACGATTTTTTTAAAACACTCTGTATAAAATATCATTTTTTTTTTACTTTTTACTTTTATTAATAATGAGGCAACAGATAAAAGTAACTATTGAACTGTTAACCTGCTTGTTGAAATTATAACTTATTTTTGACGAGGAGACGAGGAGCTTAGTCTTCTTTATACTAGATTAATTCGTATGATAGTCCAGTAACTGAAGACCTGAAAGTACCCAAAGCTGTAAATAAATCTGTACAGTTTTCATTTGTGGCGCAATTCTTAGGTCTTCGCGTGGAAACCCGCTGAAAATGGCCTCCCAATGTCCCAAAAATAAGTATCCCGCGAATATCTGCCAAAATATGCGAATTAGAGAATTTTTATTCAGGCAAAAAATGAAGATTACCTCGAAATCTACAAAAATGGTCCCTACCATTTCTTTTTCGCAGCACCAACATTTTTCACAAACCATTTTTTCAAAAAAATCAATAAATTAATGAGATACTCTCAAAATATTGTGAAAAAAAACTTTGACCGCTTTTTTTAATATTCTAGAAACATCAGAATGAACCCAAACTCACATGTAATGATAGGTACGGGTTCCCACCTGTTAATGTTGATAAACTTTTTTTCGCTCAAAAGCATCCCCAAAGACCTAAACTTGCGCCACAAGGAAATAAAGGATAAATCTTATCCCTTTATTTACTGGACTATGAGACAGGCTGTAAAAAATAAACAATCTGGATGACTACAGAATCTTTAAAACTAAGGTAACATTATTTAAGTTAAAAAAAATTGAACAAAGTTAATATGCCCAACATTCCACAATTCTACAAACTAAAATCACAATTAAAATATTCTTTATAATATAGGTATATCATTATAGTTATTAAGGTATCAAGGGTATTATAAGGATAATAACGCTTGAGGTCGATGGTGTGTTTATATATATACGTTGACCGAAAGCGTTATTATCCTTAATACCCGTGGTGCCTTCAACGTTTAATGTCCGATTAAATATTCTTTATATGAGAAAAATTTGAATAAATTTTGAATGTATTAGTTTAAACCAAATCAAGTACTAGCATTTACCTGAAAAAATTGTCGAAACGTAATTGTGGTAACCATGGTTGTAAGTTATTTGTCAATAAGACAGCACATAAAAAAATATTTTGCGATTGAGGCATAAAAATGTCCGAAGTAGTGGAAAATACCCATCTCGCCCAAGATATTTTAGTGAAAGCTGCTAAAGCTGAGCATGTGCTTGTGCCAAAAAAATCTTTACGAGGAAGAATATTTCCATTTTGAGGCCTGGCTGACGGAACACTGCGTGGACCGTGTGGACGGAACCGTTTTGATGGCTTATTTTCAAGATTTCTCAGAGTCATATTCTCCAAATTCCCTTTGGACAAAGTTTTCAATGTTACGTAAAGAATTAATAGTTCATAAGAAGATATGAAGTAATGAAAAGTTGATTTCTCTGCAACAGTTCCTAAAGCAACTTGGGAGAAATTATCAGCCTAAAAAGTCGAAGGTTCTGACTCGCGAACAAGTTATAACTTTTTTAAATGAAGCGCCGACTGAAAAATATTTGGCAGATAAAGTTGCATTAGTGATAGGTGTATTCGGAGCTTGTAGAAGAGACGAGCTTGTGAAAATGAAGTTTTCCGACGTGCGTGATATGGGTCAGCATATATTTATTGACATTCCACAAAGTAAAAATGGGCAAGCAAGGAGCTTTTTGGTTATTGATGACAGTGAAATGTGCGCAACAAAGTTAATTCGGGACTATGTGTCTTTGCGACCTAAAAGTGCACCTATTGATATGTTTTTTGTGCTATCGTGATGAACGATGTACTGTGCAGCCTATAGGTAAAAATACATTTGGAAATATACCCTTTAAGATTGCTACATATTTGGGTTTACCTGATGCTAAGGCGTACACAGGTCATTGTTTAAGACGTACAGCGGCAACAATTTATTCTGATGCGGGAGATAGTTCCGAGAGCTTAATGAGGTTAGGAGGCTGGAAGAGTTCTTAGGTAGCACGAGGGTACGTGGATGATAGTGAAAGCTCCAAATTGGCTAATGCGTCCCTTGTAGTTGGGAAAAGTATTACTTCAAGCAACACAGCAACTGCGGTGGGGTATGGAAATGTGGAATTTTCCGGTCAGTTTGAAAATTGTACGTTTTACTTTAAAAAATAATTTTTATTATGATAAGTATATTGTGTAAGTATGTTTGTATTTTCGTAAAAAATGCTTAAATGAAGATAATTTATTGTTTATTTATTGGTAAATTTGTAGGCCCTAGAGCGTTATTTTTTTAATAACGCCCTAATATTTCGTATTTAACTGACTTTGATATAATATTATTATTTGTCAAATAATATACCAGTCGGACATTAAAATTATAATTAGCTCATAAACAAAGCAAAATGTTTGACTGTAAGAAGGTTTAATTTTAAAAGCAGTAATAATCTGGTTTAAGTTTTAAAACTTTTAATAAATAATAAAGAGAGTATTTTTAGGAAATTGGGGGATTAGAACTATTAATAAATCTGTTGGAAACCAAAGATTTAAAATGCAAATTAGGTGCCTTAAGTGTTCTTACAGAACTGTCACAAAATCCAGATATTCGCAAATGCATCGCAAATCTAGGTGGAATAGCTTTGTTAGTGAAAAATCTAACAGAGCCTGCCAGAGATCTGCAGATTCTGGTAGCGGAAACAATCTATAACGTAGCACAAGTTAAAAAGGCGAGAAAACACATTCGGCAATGTAACGGAATTCCAAAATTAGTTGATTTCTTGGACTGCAATGAAAACTATCTTAACACTCCCAAAGACAAATTAGCTGAAAATGAAGTTGAGGTTGTTGGTATTGTCAGCGCTGCAGCACGAGCATTATGGTCCGTTTCAAAAAGTAAAAAGAATATTCAAGTTATGATGAAAAGTGGAGCTGTGCCCTTACTGGCAAAACTTTTAAAGTAGGTATAACACCAACTATTAAATTGCATTATAATAGGCGGTTACAGTTGGGTTAAAAATGTAAAGATAGTCTGATTTTAAAAACTCCGTAATTAGGTTAAAGTGACAAAAACAACGATAGCTTACACAAAGATATAAAGTCTTAAAAAACTTAGCTCTGTTTAATTTCAGCAGCTTTTTTAAAAATTTCGAACATACGTTCTTTTATATGATAAGAATTTTTCTCACTTTATTTTAAAGTCTCTCCTAACAAGTGTATTTTAATTTGTTAGATCTATACACATGGAAGTTGTTATACCAACAATAGGAACTATTGCCCAATGTGCATATGATCCATCTTATCAGCTAGCTATACAAACAGAGGGAATGATACGCGATATAGTAAGGCATCTTTCAACTGAGGTAAATACACGTAATTAGCTATATTTTCAAAGTATCACCTAATTTTAAAGCTATTAATTGTAGCACATTGTGATGTAGCTTGTACATAGTACACACGTCTTTTATAGCAAGAATATAAAGGCTGAATTAAATTCGGTTAAACTACAGAAGAACATGCTATGGGATATTTCTCTGTAAGCTGGGCAACTCACTGTCCCAGGCCGATATAATATGAAAAATATAGTTAATTTTATAATTTGTACTTAACTTAAAAAGATAATAACCTAATTTACCGCGGTTCATCGTACCATATCCAAAAAAATAAAGTTTGTTACAACAAAAACGTTTTTATAATGCTCAAAGAACAGTCCCCTGCATGTCCAAAAAATAGTCCCCTGGTAAAAAAAGGTGTTTATCTCACAAATGTATATTTTTTTAAATTCATACTTATAATATTTGAAATCTAATAAACTTTTTAATGACAATATCAGAGGAATCTATTTTTTAATTAAATAATGCATCTAAAAATACTAATGTTTATTTTGTCCCCAATTTTACGCAGTCCCCTGGCTCTTATTTAAAACTACCTCAATTACATTTAATACAATTAATCTTTATTTCTACATTATGCTTCGTATGCTTTTTACGTTTGCCCAATGATAATAATTAAATAAAACTATTATTCTATGAAAAAAACTAACTGGGGGCTGTTTGTCGGGACAAAAAATAAGCTTAAGGTTGCCCAGTTTACAGAGAAATGCCCTCTCTATTAAACTTCAATTTTTTCTTTTGACGATGCACATTTATAAATATACTGATTCTGTTACAGTGTAAAGATGGTCAATTGTTAAGTATTAATATTTTTAAAAAATCAATTTAGTTATGGCATACAATAATACAATTACAAGACAGTCACATTTTAGTAAACAATACAATAAAGTGTATTACAAATCGTATTTTGTTTATTTATCATTTACCTACTTAAAATATTTACTGAATTTTTTTACCTATGCTGAGATATATCTATTAGATCTAGAAGTTTTCATTTGGTGAACTATGCTTTCACCATTATAACAACAATATCATAAACCAAAAAAGAAGTGTTGAACCAAAAGTTTTAATTTTCAGGGCAACTAGATCTACCGGAGATCTACATGGTTTAAATAATAATTCTTTAGTAAATACGGCTGCATATATTATTGCGAAGGAAGTTTTTTATTACTTGCTTCTCATATTTCGGTGTTATATATTTATAATAAAAAAAAACAATATTAAAATTTTTCCATAAATGAACATAGATATTAAATAAAATTAATTCCATTCTTTGCACTCTTACTGATGCACACGTAAATTAAATTATCACGTTGTATTACAAAAAGACTGTAAATATCAATTTAGGCTTAAAAAAACATTTGGGTTTTTAATTTACGTAATCAACATATTTTGTGTTTTATTTGTTCTCCCGTAGAATATATTGAGGTTAGGTCTTAAACAAATTTATTTTTGTTAGTTAAATATACATACTTAACTAATTTGGTTGTTTTGGTTAGTTACACTTTATAAAATTTGTATTATTTAAACAAGTGCACTTTGTCACATAGCTCTCACTTAACGGCCCCGACATTAAAGAATTTACTTAAAAAAAACATTTTAGATTTTTTGTACCTTGAATATGCAGGACCGGATTTAACTTTTTGCCGCCCATAGGCTAATATATTTTTGCCGCTCTAATATGTCATAATTTTTTGGATATCAAAACAAAAAATTTAGCATTAAAAGAATGTAAACTTTACTAGTAATTCTTATAAAAATTTAATAAAAAAATTTAACAAACGTAAATCATACAAAAAATTAAATAAAAATTCTTTAAAACAAACAAATTTCATAATATAAAAACAAAATATAAATGGTAAAACTAAGAGGTCCTTTTTTTGAACTATGTATTATTTAATTATAGGCTAAACCCTATACCAAAATTATTCTTCGAACCTTTATTCCTGCAAAATCATTAATTATATCATTAAAATTTACGATTACATTTTATTTTAGTTAATCGTAAATTTGCCGCCCTAGGCTTCAGCCTACTCAGCCTTTGCGTAAATCCACCCCTGTGAATATGAATATATGATGCCGCTATAAAGACAGCTTTACACTCTTAGCGCAAAAACCTGCGAAAGTCTTGAAATGCGAGTGCGGATGGTTTTGCGGCTTGGCGTTCGCGCTTCGCGAAGTTCTCCAATCGATGTCGGTTTTGGGCCCGCTACAAAGGGACACAATGAATATTGCGAGTATAGAGGGCCTTAACATTCTTCGCGCAAAAATCTAATGCGAATATTTGGCAAATTTCCGCAGTAGAGCCGCTATCTATAATAAAAGCAAGACCTAACTTGGTGCCGTCTTCGAAGAAAATCTTATTTTAAATCTTATATAATTATTTCAATAAACTGTTACTTAAAAAATACTTTAATATATAAAATATTTAGAATGAAAAAATATTATCAATTGATGATCCTTTTTAAAGGATAAACAATTTGTTTTTTGAAAGTTTAACATTCTTATTTTTTCTTTGTCAAATATTATAAAGTACTGAATAAACACTTTCACATAGCAGTAATTTAGTGACTCATTACCAAAGGGAGTATTCCGTTAATCTATTTTATAGGCTATTGACTATGAAATTTAGAAAGAAACTTCAACGTTAAAGGGTATTAGTGTTTTTACATTCAATTAATTAACCCTAAAATACGAAGGAACCCCGAAGTGCTACCATTTAAAAGGGTGGTTGCATCTTTGAGATAGGAGTGATTTTGTCCACTTTTCAGCTTTTTTAATTTAACTTTAACTCTATGCACTTTTTACACATTCGTTAGAAGAATAGTTGTTTGAAATTGAATTTCCTATTGAAACGTCACCTTCTAAAGCCAAAAAAGGCAAATGTGTATTTAAAAAGCGAAGCAAATAAACGAAAAATTGCAATTTTTTTATTTTTCAAATTTTTTCCAATACATTTTTTCCATGTAAATTTTGGTATAGGTATTCGGTAACTGTCTTTAGGATTTGTAGTAATCGAGAAATAATTAAAAAAAGGCAACCCTCGTATTTTTCTAATTTTAATTATTTTTTTGACTTTGTCCTATAATTTTTTTCGCTGGCGATTTTGGTATACGAGTATACAAAATGACATGAAAGCATATTTTACATATAGTAACTGTATTTTTTTTCTAATCTTTACCGTTTTTTCTTGAATTTTAAAATGTTATCAATAAATACCTTTTCACGGCTATATCAAGATTTTTTTAATGTAAAATAAATAAAGTATTATTTATTAATATTGCGATATCATTATTTTATGAAAGTCTTATGCAGGATTGGAAAATAGAAATTAAATTAAATTATTCTTCATAGAAAACATCCTACTTGGTATTTCTTTTGTTAATTTAACTTTTTATGTTTACATATTAAAATATTAAGTATCAAATTCTTTGTCAGCATTTTTTGCACATCTTTTTCTGATAATTCAGTTACATCAGCGTTATAACATTTGACGCTCATACATTCTTTGCAAAACATGGAGCAATTTAATCCCAACATTCTGCAGCAAAAGTTTTTATTACGTCCTTTGGTACATCCCAAGGTTTTTTTTAAGCAAACTTTTTAGCGCAAAAGGTTTTATGATTGGTATAAGTCCATATTTCAATGTTTTCCAAGCCTAGTTGGAAGTAACCAACTTTAAAATAAATGCCATATCTTGGTTACTATAAAATCTATAAAATGTAGCACTATTTTAAAGGTCGTAAAATAGACTTTCTTGTTGTGCCACATTGTATATATCCAAATCCACATGGAAAAAAGTTATGGGGCAACGTTAAAAAAAAAACATTAAAAATTAGAAAAAAAGCGATGAGAGTAGATAACTATGAAAAAAGATTGTTCGGTTACTACAAATCTTAAAGAATTTAACCAAAAACTGTTTTACAGAACATAACAGCTTCTTTTTTTGTAAAGCAATATCTATACGTAAATTTACGTGAAAAAAAGTTATAGGGCAAAATTTAGAAATGAAAAAAATTGATTTTTTTGTTTATTTTTGTCTCGGTTTTTAAATATATTTTTGTTAAACCAAATTTGTTGGCCTTCAAAAGGTAACATTTCGATTAAAAAAAAAATAATTTTAAACAACTCTTCTTTTGACATCTATGTACAAAAATTGCATAAAATTTGAGTAAAAATTAAAAAACTAAAAAGTGAACAAACTTATTCCTATCTCAAAAAGGCATTTTAAATGGTAGCACTTTGCGGTTTTTTTAAATATTTTAGAGTTAATTGAACATATAAAACAATAAAACCCTTTAACGTCAACAATCTATTAAATAAATATGTTATCTTATAGTAACATATAACTATTTGAAATTTTTAGGAATATCCAGAATTAAGGCGATTTTGTGCAGAAACGATTTTTAAATGCTGCGAAAAATCTTCCACAAGAGATATGGTTAGACAATCAGGTGGTCTAGACCCATTGGTCAGCATGGCAAAAGATCCAAAAACTAAGGAAAATAAGCCGTTGTTAGCAGCTGTGACAGGCGCCATTTGGAAAACCGCTATTAGTCCGGAAAACGTTGAAAGATATGATCAACTTAAAACTGTTGAGGTATTAAATAAATTGTGCCAAAAACACCATGTAAAATAGGGGCCAGGTTCCTATCCAAAAATCTCGACCTCTTAAGGAACCAAGGTCCAAAATTAGATCAATAAGTTCTTTTTTGCCATGGCAAGCTTTTTACTGATGTTTCTTTATCAAAGATATCAGTACAAAAGTTGCCAAGTTAGGAAAGAACGTGGTAATCTGGGGCTTTTCGAGAGATAATGTATATTTCTTTACTTGTGTCCTAAAACCAATTACATACCAAATTTTAAGTTCCTACTTCTTTGGAAAGTGCTTCATAATTTTGATGAGTCAATGAGTAAGTCAGTCAGTAGTATCAGGTAACCAAATAAGTTCGTGCGGTTGCTTTATATCGCATATTGCCATGGATATTGTTTCTGTTGTTGATCGATAGCGATTATTTCTTACCTGCTGTCACTTTAGTATGAATCCTTTTTTCTCACATACATAAAAAATTGCTAAAAATTGTTACATTGTTTTAATGATTGAAAATGGCGACGAATAAAACGTAATTCAAATTTGTTTACTGCATGAGTACAAACTTGGTACAAAAGCTGCAGCGGTTGCGCGAAAAATATGTACCGCATTCGGAGATGATGCCGTTAGTGACCGAACAGCACAGAAGTGGTTAAAAAAATTTCTTTGGGAGATATCAATTTGAGCGATGAACCGCGATCAGGGAGACCAAAAATCATGAACAACGAGGATCTTCGACAGGTTGTGGACGCAAATTCCAGGAAAACGTGCCAAGAACTTGCAGAAATGTTCAATGTGAGTCCTGAAACTATTCGGTTGCATCTTCATCAGCTAGGAAAGACGGTTAAGCAAATAGGTCCAACATGAATTGCCAAATGATAACAAATTAAGTCGTCTTACCATTTGTTCAGCAAACATTTCACGCAACGCTAATGAACCATTTCTTAATCGATTATTAACCTGCGACGAAAAATGGATGTTGAATTCGAATTCTAAGCGTTCGTATCATTGGCTGTCGTCTACTGATTCGGTACCACACACGCCCAAGGCTTCCTTGCACCCAAACAAGGTTTTCTTGTGTGTTTGGTGGACAGCAACTGGAATTACCCATTATGAGTTTTTGGAAAGGGGTCAAACCATGACTTCTAACTTGTATTATGAGCACATTCAACGAGTACAAGCAGCACTCATCCAAAAACAACCTTCTTTGATCAATCGAAAGAAAGAGATTTTCTTGAAGGATAACGCCAAGCCTCATACCGCAAGAGTGACCCGAGAAAAAATTTCTAAACTCGGCTGGGAAACGTTACCGCACCCGCCATATTCTCCCGACATTTCGTCAAATAATTATCACCTTTTTTTGTCTCTTGACAACTGTATGAGACACCGACAGTTTGCCACTCGAGATGGTGTAATAAATGCACTCCGCCAATTTTTTTACTTCAAATTCAGGGAGTTCTACAATACCGGCATACAAAAATTGGTTCCACGGTGGCAAAGGGTCATTGAGGGTGATGGTAATTGCTTCGACAAATAAATAGGGTCTTATTGTTTCTCAATAAAAATTTACATTTTTTTTTACCAAAAACCGCACGAACTTATTTGGTTACCTGATAAAATATACGATTTTTAAAATCGAATATCTTCAAAACGACTTGACATATCTTTTTTCAATTATGAGTGATAAGAATACCTATGTTAATTTAAATACCAAATATCATACCTTTATGTGGAATGATAACGAAGTTATGATAGAGGGGAAAATACGCTGAAACCTGTCGTGTAATTTACACACTGCGTGCGTCAGGTCGAAACTTGGTCTACCGTGCGCCAAGATCTAAAATACATTACTTTCTACACTGTAAAGTTGTTTCCAATAAAGTGCAAAGTGCGCCGTAACGTAGATTAGTATTTTTGCGGCGAATATGACCATCACCGGACCATCACAAAAAAGACTTTTAACTTTTTAAATAGAAAATAAAAAACTCAGGTAAGCACTTAAGTTACTTTGATCTAAAATTATCATTTAGACCCAACACACACTTGAAGATTTTAATATTTAAGAAACAGTTTGAAGTACATATTTATGTTTATCTTATAAATATGTTCTATAGTTTTGTGGCGGATTCATGTTTCAGTTTGTTTTCTTTGAGATACTCGCCTTTCTACTTTTGGAAATGGGACCTCTTCGATCCAGGTCCCGGGGTATAACGAGCTGACCCTGTTCAGCCCTATTGACATGAACTTGCAGATCGCCTGCAACAAAAAAAAAAGAGAAAACCCCCTCAAAAAACCCAAAAAATCAAAAATATTAATCTACGTTTCGGTGGCAAGTCGGCCACCGTTGTCAAGATGTAACTAAACCAAAAAATTAAACTAAATTTTAAGAATTTTTTGCTCCAAAAACTTAGGAAATTCTGATAGCTTTTATGACGTTTTGTTATGATAGCTTTCAAAGCGATTATACCTCGGGACCTGGACCGAAGAGGTCCCATTTTCCAAAAAGTAGAAAGGCGAATATACCAAAGAAAAAAACTAAAATATGTTTATCTTATGTTGTAATGGGCTGTTCTTTAATGCATTAAAATTAAAATTTTTGGTATTTCATTATAAGCAAGAAGACATTATTAACGTGCGATTCTTAGTAGTATGGCCCGCCATAGGACACTTTTAACTGTTATGGTGATAATACGATAATACAAATTTATACAAAAATCTTTGAGACCCGGTGCTTAAGCTTTGTTTTAAGTTTGTGACAGCTATAATAGCTTTACATTGCCAAAGTGCAATCTTATTTTTAATTCTTTATGCAGGTATGCCCAATACGTTCTTTTTAGATACCTACTGCCTGATCAATTTTAGGTACCTTAACCCTTCAGTCGTCTAATACCCAAGGAAGTTTAAAGGTGTATGGAAGCCCAATACTGTAGAATAAAATTGTCCAGGTGTGCAGGGCAGCGGGAATAGGGGGATAGGCCCCGCGGAGTTTGCGCAATGAATAGTAGGACTTCCATAATTCTTTGTTACTATCTATAAAGTTGCCATCATCAAATGTCAAATCCAAGCATTCACTATTTTCATTATTTTTTGTTCAAAATTGTTGGTTATTAAAGGATACTACCATAGAATATTTAAAATTATTGTGTAATTTTGGATTTTATATCATCTGATATAATATGGAAAGAATAGATGGCGCCACTTTACAGCCTTCTATTTAAATGGTCGATATTTTTGCGAGTTTTGTATTTTTACCAAAAATCTTTGTAAATACATAAAAACACGATTTTTTTAAATTAATTTCAAATATTGTATGGTAGTTTCATACACTTATCACCAATTTTGTGATAAAAGAAGGGCAAGATAGTGTAAATGAGTTTAATCTTATACTAAGATTCTGGTTGTACATTAAAAAGTGAAAATTTTTATAACTGCTTTTTAGGCATATACTTTTCACTAATAACAAACAATTATGAGAATAACAGTGGTTAAAAATGTTTAGTAACCTTTGGTACCTAGGTATCCATTGTAACAGTATCCGTTAAATATTATGTGTCTACAGTATGTCGAGCTTAAAAAGTTGATATTGTATGATTAAGAAACCAAAAATCTAATTTCTTTTTAAACAAATATAGAAAAAGCAAAAAGGAAACTTTAACATAAAATTGTACTTTCTTTCATTTAATTAGAGGGACCTGTATATATTAAAATTTGCCTGGTCTGCCCAGTAATTAATAATTTTGATTCTTTAAAAGATTGTACTAAATTATTAAATGAAATACCAGTACCTAATTGTAAACCTTATTTCTTTTTAATAATCCACTGAAATACACAAACATTGTGGAAATCATCTAAAAGATAGTTAAGATTGCCTTACTTTTCTCACTGCTATTTATTTATTCGGTTACCTAACGTTACGTCCAATGAAAATGCAGACTCCCTTGCCATGCGAGGCTCCGCAGCAATGTTTGTGGGTCCTGAACCTGTTTTTGGAATACCAAAAGCCTCGGTTCGTGGCTACATGACTCGGTGGATTCAAACACAACATCAGTCATACTGGAACCACATTCCAAGGCAAAATCACAGTAAATCAATGTTGGACTCACCATCGAAAGCATTGACAAGTGAATTACTAAAACTAAATAGGAATCAAATTAGAATAGTGACAGGATTAATAACCGGACACTGCACCCTAAGAAAACATATGCACACTATGGGCATCTATAGAGAAGAACCCATTTGCAGACTATGTGACGAAGGGGAAGAGACAGCCTATCACATCATATATGAGTGCCCTGCACTTACATACTGGAGAACAAATCAAAACCTCATGGTGGACACTAACCACCAGGAGGCTGGAGACCAGAAAAGAACAGTAAAAGGGCTACTACACCTGTCTAAGGTGTCAAACCTTTTTAACTGAAACAAATACACAAGAGATACAACAAGCCCTGTAGGCTGCAGTGTCGAGGCGGACAAAACCTCAACTTGTGTATTTAGTTTATCAATCAATCAATCAATCAACGTTACGTCTCATATGAAGCACCTAATTTAAATATAAGAAACTAGATGAGAAGCCTGTCTCTGCTAGGCGAGAGACAATATTAAGTAGCCTCTGTCTCCGTAAGACGCCTTCCTTACGGCTAACGGTAAAAAAACACATTTTTGCTCCTATATTTGTCCCGGGGGCGAAATTCAAAAAACGGGCTTCGTTAGGTTCTAGCCACTGCTAAAGACTACCACTGTGACAAATTTCATGATTTTATCTCAAGCCATAACTTCAGAACCACGTGGAAAGACAAATAAATATATATACCTACCTACATATAAATATATCCACATTAGCAAATTATATATATATATATATATATATATATATATATATATATATATATATATATATATATATATATATATATATATATATATATATATATATATATATTATACTAATGTGGATATATTTATCTGTAGGTAGTAAAGTAAAAATGCCGGGTATGTTACCCTTGGATTTGCAAGACAAAACCATACAACCTCTAGTTCATTTTGTTACGATATTATAAGTAACAAACAATAAACACAAAATTATAGTCACAATTTAATAAACACTAATCACTAAAATAAGGTTTTTATCAATCCAAAAAACTTCTGCAACCACAAAATATAATTACACAAAGCAAAACAATCGAAAGTAATACGGCGCAAAGAGCACAAACCACAACGAAAATGACAAATGATGAGACGACGACAGTTGATGGAACAGCGCGGATATAGTATCATACGCGCCGCGCGCGCTTTCACCAAACACTGTACTCCGGCTCTCATAAAAGTATAATGTGTTGCCTAACTACACACGGATTTATCAGTGTGTAAGTAGGTAACACATTAAATTATTTCGTGGAATTTTGTTATTGCGCAGAATCGGCGGGGCCAACTTTGACAGTTATTTTCATACTGGGCTGGACATAGGAATGGGCCATAGCATTGGGCTTCCATACACCTTTAAACCTCCTTGCTAATACCACATCAAGTAATTTTTTAATTATTTCTGAAGTTGTTATACCCTTTAACCGTCCTTTAAGCGAATTATCATCGTACGACTACGTTTCAACTCAGCAGATTAAGGAACATCGATATGTAGTATTTAGTATAAAATATTAAAATAATTCAATTTACTTTTAAAAAAGACAAGTCAAAATTGGTGATTGAAGGTTGGTTTCTGCTTGTAATTGCCCCATATTATATGGGCCACAGCATACAGGATATTTATGAAATGTAAATTACTTAATGAATTTAACATACATATTATGAATGATACTCGTATTCTCTAGTGAATTGTTTTTTACATTTTTATTTATTGCTTATCAAATTTGCCCATAGTTTTCCCTTGTATAACTTGCAATGAGGAAAAATGTATTTAATTTATAACAAATTTTAGGTTTTGGTAAAGTTGTTGGAAAATGTAGAAGAAGATGAAGTAGTACTTAGCAATGTAGTTGGTGCTCTCGGTGAGTGTTTGAAATTTGAACACAATCGAAATACTTTAAGAAGAGCTGATGGTATACCACATTTGGTAAATTTGTTAAATTACACGTATCCACCTCTATTGGAAAATGTTCCATTGGTTCTTAGAGAAGGTGCTGAAGACCCAGAGTCAATGAGGGAGATTGAACAATTAGATGGTGTCAGACTTATATGGTCACTTCTAAAAAATGATTCGCCAAAAGTAAATATCGTTAATGGGCATTTGTATCTAAACTAGATGCAGCATGTTGTACTTGTTTTCTTTGATAAGGGTACACCAAGTGCTATTTTTAAAGAAATACATCTATTTTTTATTTTTGAAAACGGTATATATCATTTTATATTTGATTAGGAATAATAGCTTATTTTAATTTTTTTTTTAAACAATAGTAATTAAACATAATTCAGATATTTTCAAATAAAAAGATGTTACCCCTAAACCTTACAAACAGCTTGGCTTTGGATCTTTAGAAGAAGAGGAACAATCCAACTTTTACAAAACATGCAAAAACAGTTGGAGGGGTGAAGTTTCAGTTTTGGTCTCAGTTTTAGTAATTGTATAAAAAAGGATTTAATTTCTTTGAAAGAATATAATATGTTTTGTTCTATTTATTACACCTAACAGACATATGTTATTTTTGGTCAAAGTAGACCAGTGGAATTAGGTGTAGAGCTTTTCGAGAAACTTTCATTTTTTTTGTATTTAAAAACATTTTTAAAAAATGATCGAGAAGTAAACTATCGTGGAATTATGGTGTACAAGCATGTGGGATTCCAGGTGGGATTTGAGTGAGATTCTTTTTTATTCCGTAGAACACCATTAGGATTCCATGAGACTCCAGTGGGATTTCGTGATATTTTGGTGTACAAAGTATTTAAGGATGCTTTACTCCCAGAAAATAATTTTTGATAATAGTTATAATAATGATAATAATAATAACCTTTACTAAAAGAAAACTCCTAATAAAGTCCGATAAAAATGCATGCATACTTATAATTAAAAAAATATATTTTACATTTCTTATAATATTATTAAAACATTGTAATCAAATATAACAAACAAAAACATCATATGTATGTATAAATGTATGTCTAAACGTAAAATACAACAATGAATTTATCATTTTTTTCTTTAAAAAAACATGTCTCGGTTATTGTATACCAAGTGGTGCATCGTAGGGCGGGATATAGGAAATCCCATGTAATTTTTAATAGGATCAATTATTGGCTTCCCTAATTACTTTGGAGAAATATTCTATTGAAGTTTATTGAAGAGCATGCAAATCTACGTCCATGGTAGAAACTTTAGATTTTTCGGTTATACCGTTTGCGAGTTAGATGCTAAGACATTTTTAAAAATTTGAAAAATGAACAACAATAAAAATACCAGTTAGTTGTGAGTTAACGTTGTCATTTAGAATTTTAGTGCTTTATCATTATCAAAAAATCGTACAGCGAAAAGAATAACTTTTTTTCATACAAAATTTCAATTTTACATGATCTCAGCGAGAACGATTACCATAGAAGAATACAACGTTGCGAATCAATGAGCCAGCAAATTGACAAATACCCTCATTTGATCAAAGATATCTGTTTTACTGACAAATCAACCTTTTATTTAAATGGATTAGTTAACAGCGACAACCATATAGATATTGGAAAAATGAAAATTTTATTACCTATTGTTATTGGGTAAACCCATTATTTTATAATGGCAGGGGTGGGCCAGGTTTTTCTTGAGTATTGACCATTAGGTATATAAATATTTCGGCTAATATTTTAGTGGCAGTCTTGAATAACCGTTTTTACTAAGCGTTTCGAAAAAGTTGTTTTTCAAGAATATGACTATGTCGCGTCGAAATTATTTGTCATTAGATGCAAAACAGATTGTGAAAAATGTGTATGAAACTTTAATGAGTAGAGGACTAATTAAACAAGAAGCTTTAAAAGAAACCTGCCTACTTACAAAAACTCCAATATCATCGATAAGGGATATTATTATTAGTGAAGAATTGAACAAAAAAAAACGTAGTGATTTTTAATCTCACCGTAGAGACAATAGTGATCAGGACCTAATAAGAAGGAAAATATATTGGCTTTATGAAAGCGGAGTTGTTCCTACCTTGTATAAACTGAAAAAAAAGCTAGACGAAGACGAAACCAATATAAATATTAGCTGTGCCACCCTCCATAAAGTTGTTTGTAAAATGGGATTTAAATACCGCCAAATAGACAAAGGACAAGTAGTAATGGAATCGCACAGATTACGTACTTGGAGATTTAATTACCTTCAAAAAATTAAAAGATATAGGTAAGAAAACAGATCCATAATTTACCTTGATGAAACGTGGTTCGATACACACGACACAGAATCCAAAGGATGGGTTGATTCCAGTCAAAACTGTCAGACGAAAGCACCTTCAAATAAAGGAAAACGCATTACCATAATACACGCTGGTTCAGAAGACGGATTTGTCCCAAACTGCTTGCTGTTGTCTGCAAAGAATATTAAGGATTCTAGCTTAGATTATCATGAGGATACAAATGCAGAACTTTTTAAAAACTGGTTTCAAAATTATATGTAAAAAAATATTCGAAACAACAGTGTCATTACCATGGATAACGCAAGCTACCACAGCCGTCTGCTACACAAAGCACCAGCTCCATCAATTCAATCACTGAGTATTTGTCAACAAATGATATTTATTTTGAATTCAGTAACAAAAAAGCGCAACTTTTGGAAGTCCTATATTCATCTGCAATTAGAAAACAATATATATGTGACTGAACAGGCTGGGCATACTGTCTTACGTCTTTCTCCGTATCACTGTATGTTTAACCCCATAGAGCATTAAATTTGTGGAACCAAGTAAAATCAAAGATCAAAGCAGAAAATGTTACACCTACTTTAAGTCCCAGTGTTATAAATTTGATAAAAAATGTAATTACTAACATACCAGTTGAGAGCTGGAAAAATTCACTACAGCACATTATGAAAATTGAGGAATCTCACATTTCTATACAAAACAACATAAATCCTACTGTAATTAATCTCAATTATGACTCTGATAGTGAAACAGAATTAGATTTAGATATTTAGATTAAAAATGTAATTTTGTATATAGTAATAAATTTATCAAAACTTTGTATCTATTTCTTTTCTTTCTTTCTTAATGTAATTTTAAGATTATACATATCAAATAAACAATAAATTATAAATCTTTGTATTATTAGAGTCCGTCCCTAATGTTCTGTCCTTTAATACCTACTGATCCGCAATTTTATTGTTGTCGGCAGGTATAATCCATAAATGAAGACAAAAGCTAACACGGTATACTTTGAGACAAACTATAACTATTTTAGATTTTAAAATTTCTTTAGGTACAAGCAAATGCAGCTTGGTCTTTAGTTCCTTGCATTCGACATGCTACTGACTCCGGAGAAATGGTCAGATGTTTTGTAGGTGGACTGGAGTTAATCGTCAATTTATTAAAATCCGAGGATCCTCACGTTTTGGCTTGTGTTTGTGCTGCAATTTCTGAGGTCGCAAAAGATATTGAAAACTTAGCGATTATAACAGGTAGGTAGTTTAAAATAAACTGTTATCTAAAATATTCCCATAGTTGATGTCTAAAACCTTGTAAAACATTAATTGTATTGATAGTGTTGTCAAAACAATGAATACAAAATGTGTCCGTTTATACTAAAGTATACATGTTTTACGCATTAAAAAATTCAACGTTTGTATAATGAGTTATTTTTATTACCTTTTATTATCTTGTAAATGAAATACATGTTTATTTATACTTTATCACTTTAAAAGATGTACTATTCTGGTTTTATAAACCGAAAATGTATTATTGCTTAATAGCATTCTTGGTATAAACAAAAATACTTGCCAAAGGGTCATGGTATCGATTGCTGAGTGGATGTAATGGAACATTTAATTTTACAGTATGTTAATGGTTTTAAAAAAAATGTTTAATATTATATCCGATATAAAAAGTGTGTCTATATTTTATACTAAATAATAGAGGTTGGGGGCTAACAAACCCTACAAAATTGACGTCAAAGGAGAATCGAACACAAATGTGGCAGGTATAAATAATATCTACACAGCCGGTTCAAAAACAAAAGAAGGTACGGGATGTGGAATTTATTCTAGATCTCTTAACTTAAACATCAAATGGGCTATGGGTGAATTGGCCAGCTTGCTCCAAACTGAGCTCACAGGCATAACCATAGCTGCAAAAGAAATAAGCAGTAGAAACATTACTGGTAAAGTCGTGCTTATCTATACAGATTGCAGACAGACACTGCTAGCCCTAAGAAGACCACGCTACACCTCGGGTCTGGTACTAGAATGTCACCGAGCCCTTGTGGACGCTTCCAACAGGAATGTGGTAGCTCTCTGCCGGACCAAAGAACACGCGCACTCCAAAGGCAACCGCATTGCTGACAAGTGGGCCAGGAAGGCTGCCGGGACAAAACCTTTTGGACCCGAACCTTTTGTAGGTCTGACAGGGTCTACGATAAGGACCTAATTAAAAAACACTCTCATCAGCATGTTACAACACGATGGGATGAAACAGTGAACTGTAACTTTTCCAGGGAGTTATTGAACTATCCTGACAGAGATACAGCTAAACATTACTTGGCAAAGCCTAGGGCGAGCCCTCATCTAATCACGGGCGTTCTTACTGGACATTGTCAACTACGGAAACACCTTTTTAGAATGGGTATAAATGACACACCTCTGTGTAGAGGTTGTGAACAGGAAGACGAGACGGTGGAGCACATCCTTTGTGACTGCCCTGCACTCTCGTCCAAGAGAAGATCCATGCTGGGCGAGTATTGGCTTTCTTTGGCCGACATTAAGGAGATTCTCTCGGAGACGTTCTCACCTACTTTAAATCAGTAGGATGGGCAGCGTACTGGATGAGAAGTCCCCTTTAGGAGGTGAAGTAACACAACGGGTCTACTGAGGCCTAGGTGCAGTGATGTTTATCACCCTCCGCACTTTCAGATACAGATACAGATAGCCGCTGGGAAAACACCTAATTTTCTAATTGCATATTACAAAAATAGATAATAGATACTTTACGACTAATACCTTTCTGTGCTTAAATTTCATACATTGATAATTAGAAAAAAAATAAACAAAAAGGATAATTGCGGAGGTATTTACCCTTTGTTGGAAATCAAGTTAAAAAAAGTTTTAGTGTAAAAGTTGTAGTTTAACAACAAAACCGTCGTGAGGGGGACACTTTGATGGGAGGTGATCTGTAATGAGGTAAAATTCTCCCTATCGTTTAAACCGTTATCATTGGTTACAATAAGAACTCTAAGTACTAGACTTTATGCGGTGTTCTAAAATCCACAACAAACATAAGTTGAACGGTACCACAGCTTGCTTATAGTTTCAGACAGCTGTGACGATGCGATAATCTCCAGATTTGATAGAGTAGATTTGAAAGTGTTAGGGTTTGGTTGTCGGCTAAAACTGTGTAAAATTTTAGCACCACACGTGCATATGTGTAAGATATTTACCACAGTGGCGGATTTGCCAGCAGGCTGAGTCGGCTGGAGCTTGGGGCGGTAGATTTTAGGGGAGGCAAATTTGGGGCCAAATTTTTTTTTGTCTCACAGATATTAAAAAGATTCATTTTTATACACCGAAATGTTATTAGGTCTACACAAACAATAAGACAGATTGCTGCCAGATAATTGAATATACAGGGTGTTTCCAACTACGGTACAAAACTTCAGAGGGTGATTGGCTAGGTTGTTTTAAGAAAAAAAGTTCCTATAAACATATGTCCGGAGATGCTTCGTTTCTGAGATACAGGGCGTTGAAGTTTAAAGAAAAAACGGTATTTATAAAATATCATAAATATCCTAAAACCGATTTGGTCGAAATTTGGTGCAGTTATTTGAAGTAATAAGGTGCTTATTTAGCTCTAACTAGATTGAAATTATTAGCTCCAGTGGCGTCTCAGTGGACACCACAGCCATATTATTCACGAAAAAAAGTACACCAATGACTTTTTCTTATAGTTTTTATATTTTTTAAGATTAAGGAACTAAAAATATAACTTTTTACTTTCCTGTGTTTTCTTCATATCTAGCTTCGTTTTCGAGAAAAAAAATAAAAACCACATTAACTCATTCTAAAAGCTATCCATGGACAACATAAAATAAAAACCAAAAATAAAAAATAAGCAATTTCGACCTTAAAGTAAATGAGCAAAATGTCCACCTTCTCATAAAATACGGGACTGCAATCGATTTGTAATTTTTTTTTCTAAAAAAAAACTACAAAAAAGTAATTGGTTCACCAAATCGTTTAAGGATATTTAAGATATTTAAATATCGTTTTTTTTTTAAAGTGTCAGACACTCAATGACAAATCGATTACAGTCCCGTATTTTATGAGAAGGTGGACATTTTGCTCATTTAGTTTAAGGTCGAAATTGTTTATTTTTTATTTTTGGTTTTTATTTTATGTTGTCCATGGATAGCTTTTAGAATGAGTTAATGTGGTTTTTATTTTTTTTCTCGAAAACGAAGCTAGATATGAAGAAAACACAGGAAAGTAAAAAGTTGTATTTTTAGTTGCTTAATCTTAAAAAATATAAAAACTATAAGAAAAAGTCTTTGGTGTACTTTTTTTCGTCAATAATATGGCTGGGGTGTCCACTGAGACGCCACTGGAGCTAATAATTTGAATCTAGTTAGAGTAAATAACTGCACCAAATTTCCGACCAAATCGGTTTTAGGATATTTATGATATTTTATAAATACCGTTTTTTTCTTTAAACTTCAACGCCCTGTATCTCAGAAACGAAGCAACTCCGGACATATGTTTATAGGAACTTTTTTTCTTAAAACGACCTAGCCAATCACCCTCTGAAGTTTCGTACCGTAGTTAGGAAACACCCTGTATTGTTTCTAAACTGTAAGTAGGTGCTATAGAAATTATTTAATTACTTACGAATGTACATTATTGTGTGAGATATATTAAGGGACACCTTAATCCACCTTATTAGTAGAACACGATTGAGCTTTTATAATCTCAAAAATATTTTTAAAAATATTTCTTGTGTAATCTTAACTAAATCGTTGGGCTCCAAAAATTATCTAGAAACTCACACATCAATTCCCTTGTTCAAAATCATACTAATTACGGGAAAAAGCTGATGTAATTAGAAATAGTGCACAAATCATAGGCTTACAAATTTCATTGAAAAAAATGTGTAATTAATATGATTGTGAACTAGGGTACCAAATTGTAGAGGTCGGTAGAGGCGGCAGATCCGCTACTGACACCACAATACCTTTAAGCAAGGATTACTTTATATAGTTTTTTCTTCCTATACGATTTTTGTGGTATTACATTTAAAACTGCCAAGACAATTTTTTTATCCAAAATGTATAAAGTTTGCAACCTAGTCTGGATGGTGATAAGACGAATGATTTATTTTAGTAGCTATAGCATGGTTATTTATCTGCTTACGTATTCAGTGCCCATCAGGGTTTCACAAAATTATTACAAAAAAATCCCCGCAAAAGAGATAATGAATATATTTCTTTATTTGATAATAATTATTCTTGTTATATTCTATGCATGTAAAGACATTACTTAGGTAAATTTTCTTTTCTATTATATTTGTGCTTTCGTATTTAATAGGACGGTTATTCAGCAAAAAAACAGAGCCCTACTGTATCAGTACAATATTCTACTACTACAAAATTTTGGGATAATTATCATTGGTCTCAATTAAAAATATGACTATTTTTGACGGCATTTATAAACTTTTTTGTCAAATCTTTAAAGGACTGTACGTAACGGAAGGACTGTTTAACCGTAATACCTAAGAGCAAATAAAATAAATCTTTTGTGTTACCTCTAAATATTTTTAATTTAACTAATATAACACAAACTTTCATAAGAAACTTAATAAAATTCATGGTATGATTTTCTTTCAAGATAAAATTTGATAAAAGCTGACTTTAAGATCATAGAAAACACTACTTTACCCACAAAATATCTCTTCACGCCTGCCGCTTGTCAATGTTTAAAAGTTGAACGGCAAATATTTGTTTATTTTGTGTCTCGTTGCAGGCCAACGATAATTTTACTGTTAATCAGTTAATTTAAACAGCCATTATCTTAATAATATAGAAACAAAGTTTTTTACATTTACAACTTATATATAATTTTAAGGAGTTTTTTTTGTTTTCTTACATTTAATAGGTAGTCAAAAAAAAATCACGTAAACATATGCATCTCTTTGACATGATGAGGCGTTGGCGTTTTATTAATCGCTGCCTAATTTCTGCAAAATAAAATTTAAGAAACACATAATTTTTTTTTATCTTAGGCTTACAAATATCCTAATATCGATTGTAATTTTTTGGAGCCATATGTCCAATATTGTTTATGCAACAGAGACCCGTAAAAAAATATTCTTCAGAAAAGTGCATTAGCGAAAGGTGAAATAGAACAAAACCATTTTAATTTTTTTTGCCATCGCAAAGTATAAGCCGTAGAGCTGGAATGGTGTATCAGGAAAAACGGAAATTTATTTAAATATTTTTAAAAGAATCAAGAATTTTAAGCAGGTTTTAAAGTAAACATTATTATTTCTTTATATAAAATTAAACGTATTAAAAATGTTTTGGTCAACTTTTTTGTAGTTTTGTTTAATAAGAAAAAAAATTTATTGATCCAATGATTTTATTCCAAAATAATATGGATATAAATATGGACTAACAATATATGTTTGGGCAAAAATTATTAAAGCCCTATTATTTATATGCTTTAGAAACGCCATAAAAAACAAATTTTAGTCATAAGTTACCTAGCACACCCCTGAAAAGGAAATTTTAATTTGGAAAGTCACGCAAGATTTAATGCAAAAATGATATTCAAAACTGATACCAGTCAATTCATGGCCAACTACTGATCAATTGGGATTTTCGTTGATTTATTTTTAATGGATAATGCTGTAATAGTTTTTAAAATTATTTAACAAGAAAATGGGCCAAAATATAAAGATCGATTAAGAATACCTATTTGATGTAGAAATGATAATGGTTTCATTATTTGGTGCCAAAAGTACTGAAATTCTCCAAACAAAAAATCTAAGGCATACTATATAAAAAATAATTTTGGGGACCATTCTAAAGGAAGCCCTAGCCATCATAGACTCCATTTTTCCAGAATTGTTTATATAAAATTTTTCCATGTTTTAAGAAGTAAAGCGTGTCGCCCCTTCGATGGATTTTCAGGGTATTGTAAAAACTACAAGATATAGTGCAAATCTGATGGCACAATCTTAAGTTCGATTTTCGAAACAACTGTAACGGTTAAAACAGATCGCGGCTAACTAAATTCGTCTCGGAGGTACAAGGTGTTTTTCAAATTTTACATTTTAACAATTTTAGCACACCTTGTATCTCGGTTGTTAGTAAAAATAGTAAAAAAAGTAAAAACGAATTTGTGAAGAATTCCATGTAAAATTCGTTGGCATTTATTGCTATATTAACAATGTGACAAAATTGTTAATATAGTCAAACATTGCAAACCAAATTTAACCTTTAAAATACGATCACTTAGAATATATCATATATATATATATATATATATATATATATATATATATATATATATATATATATATATATATATATATATATATATATATATATATATATATATATTATATATATTAGTAATATATTGGTATTTTAATTGTAAAAAGGAGAAATACACAGATTACATAGGTTTTTCCGATATCCAATTAAGTGTCATATTGTACTTCTATTAGATAATAAAAATTAAATGTAGGTAATAAATTTTAAACATTAATTAAAACCTTTATTAAAATTTCATAAAAATTGTTACTCACTTTTAGCTGTAGAATAACTTTTTATTTTATGGGTACTATAAAGAATACCGTTTTATAGAACATCACTTAACTTATGGCTTTTTTAGATCATGGAGTGGTACCAATGTTAGTTAATTTAGTTGAAACAGAGGACGTAGGGCTAAGACAACATTTAGCTTCAGCTATCGCCTATTGTTGCGCATGGGGTTCCAACTGCAAACAGTTTGGAAGGTAAGTATTTAATAGGTATATTTCCTGAATATTTTCAGGTAATTGTTTTAAATCACGGCTCCACCTATTTTTGGACCTAAAAAATCAAAAAATTGAATTATCAACAAGTTTTTTATTAAATTCTACTTTTCACCGCATTGAAGCTTTCTGGTCCTTTGCCAAAAATATTATTTAAAACTTCTACACAAATTCTTTTCCACCCTTAATTGCTGAAGATTGAATTGTTTCTACCTCTAAAGGAAAAGCCGAACTATTTGCAAAACAATTTGCTGCCAATTCTACGCTTGATACGCCTATTAATCTTCCTTTCATAACAGTTGGCCTGTCCGTGTTTTTAAAAGTCCGAACCAATTAAAGAAAAATTCTTTCTTCTCTTAATGCTAAAAAATTGTCTGGGCTGGATGGCATACCAGCAATCGTCTTAAAAAAATGTGCTCCCGAGCTTGCACCCATCCTAAGACTTGGAAAACTGTACGTGCATAACCTGTCCCCAAAAAAGGATGCAAAACTCTCCCTTCTAAATATAGACCTATATCTCTTTTTTCTGTTGTTTGCACAGTAATGAAAAAATTAATTAATTCCCAAATTTTAAAGTATCTGAAAAAACACAAGATCTTAAATGATAGACAGTATGGATTCCGTCACAGAAAATCTACAACTGATCTTCTTTCCTTTGTCTCAAACAACTAGAACAAGTCTTTTAAATTTCTTGGTGAATCCCAGATCGTTGCTCTTGACATATCCAAAGCTTTCGATCAGGTCTGACAAGATGGGCTCCTTAACAAACTCCCTCTTACGGTCTTCCACCTAAGCTTTGCTCTTGGTTCTCCAGTTTTCTTTCTAATTGACGTTTATCAGTAACTGTAGATGGTCATTCTTCTATTCTTCTAGCTTCTACCAAATTAATGCTAGGGTGCCCCAGGGCTTAGTGCTGGCACCCACGCTGTTTCTTCTACACATTAACGATCTTTTCTCTTTCACAATCAATCCCTTTTATAGTTTTGCTGACGATAGTACTCACTCAATTATTCTTAAGTCACCATGTAATTCTGATTTGAAAAAAGCGTCAATGCAGATATCTCTTACAAGAACTCAAACTTATCGATTGGGCCCCAAAAATGTTGTTAGTTAATTGCCTCAAAAACACCGTAACGTTTGCTGTCGCGAAAATCTGCCAATGCTCATTGTTACATTAAGCGGCCAAGTTCTGCAACAAAGATCATTTAATCTTGTCCTCAAGAATAACCCATCAATCATCCATAGTTCGGAGCTCAAAAGCTTGATTCCTCTTTCATGCCATAAAGTATTTCTCTTCTTCCAATCAGTATACTCTGTTTGTATCCCAAATCAAACCCTCTTTGGAATAATGTTCTCATGTCTGTATTCCATTCAAAGAAGAGCCGTTCGTCTTATTAATGATCCCACGCTCACAGAAAGGCTTCGTCTTCTTGCCCACCGTCGAGCTGTAGGGGATCTGTCGCTCTTCTATAGGTATTTTCACGGCTTCTGCTCAGAGGAGTTGGCCAGTTTAATTTCTTCTTTGGCAGCTTCCAATAGAGCAACATGTAGTGCAACTTTTATGCATCCTTTTACAGTTCATTAGAGAGGCCCCAAACTTCCCGCTTTTTTCGTTCCTTCATAGGTATAGAGTGTCAAGACTATAGAACCTGCTGCCCGCAGAAGTTTTTCCTTCTCCTTCCAATCTCCAAATATTTAAGTCTCGTGTGAACAAACTCCCTCTCACCACACTTAAGACACCCACGGTACGTTAGTACTTAAGCATCAGCCTTCGTGAACTGTCCCAAGATAAAAAAATAATAACAACTGAACAAAAATTCAATAATTTGATTTTTTCAAAGTAAATTTAATTTTAAAAGCTTAAAATTTAATTGTCTTTGTTTTTGCTTTAAATTTTTATAAAATAATTTTTTCTCAAAAACTTCCATTCGTTTTTTTAATTCTTATTGAAAATAGCACAATTTGAAATAAAAAATAAAAATGCATGTTTTGATTTTTTATACTTTTTTAAAAATTTGCAAAATTTACAAATTATTTTTTTAGTTGTCAAATATTTTTATTCAAAGTTCATCAAAAATAAAATAATTAAAAAAAAACAAAAATTATTTGAATTTATTTGTCTTTACACGTAGAATATAAAACTAATCACAAGAAATTGCTAATTGCTTTAATGGTTGCATTTTATTAACGAAAAATTTTAAAAAATATTTTTTTATCCTTAAAATAAAAATTAACACCGAAAAATTGTTTTTTTTTAGATTTTTCCCAAAAGACTCGTAAATACGCTGTAAAATTTAAAAAAAAAATGAAAAAAAGCATGTCAATATCTCTATTTTTTGATTTTCTTATAGCCAAAAATAGGTGGAGCTGCGATTCTAGACAATTACCTATTTTTAAAATGGTCATTATTTAATTATTCTTTTTTTACAAAAACTTTTAATATCAAACACTGAAAGCTGCTTTTAATTCCATCCCATCCACAGCGTAACAATTCAGCCCGTAATACTCATTTCACAAAACTTTGTTCTGACTTTATTATAAATTTTTGTTTGTCTCCTTCTTTTACAGTTTTTGTATGTTTATATCTAGATATACTTTTTTTATTTATTCTTTTCTATCTTCGATATTCTTTTAAAAGCCAGCCTCTTCCGGCAACCCATTCACTATCATCCACACTTTTCAATCCGCGTGCTATTAGTTTTTTTCTGATGCCCTATATTGTTTTATGTTTAATATCAGTTGTATATCTTGTCTGTGTATCTTACGTAAGCATTTTTTTTTACTGTCTGTTATTAGATCGCTTTCTGACCTCCTTCTTTTTTATTCTGACTTAAAGACTGCATTGATTGCAACATGGTGGTTACCTGGAGTATTTTTTTTTCTATTTTTTAGATTGGGAGCAATTACTCCTCTTGTTCAATACATGGCAGATGGTGATCCCGATGTACATAGAACAACTGCATTAGCTTTGTTTCACTTATCAAAAAATCCCTTTAACTGTATCACTATGCACGAGAGTGGAGTTGTGCCATTTTTATTAAAAGCCGTGTCATCCACAGATTGGAAATTACAGGAAGCAGCTGCGGGATGTTTGGCAAACATAAGAAAATTGGCACTTGAAGCAGAAACTGTCCATCTCATAAGAAACCAACCAGAATCTGATCTAGAAGATGATCAATAAATATAATTATATGGATTTTAGATTTTTTTTATTACCAATAAACTCTTTTAATAAATAATAAAAAAATGTTTTTATTAAAAATTCTTTAGTCATTTTCTGCTGACGCTTCGTTGGGAAAAAAGCCTATACATTTGAGATTCGAGTTCGGTGGCTTATATAGCATTTCCTGCTTTTTTATTAATTATCTGTAAGTTTTACGTCTTCCTATTTAAATTAAAAATATTAATTTATTAAATTTTAACGTCGAAACTGTACATATTAACTGTTACATATTTTTAATTACTTTTAAAACATTTTTTTCGTAAAATATAAGTGTGATTTAATCAAGGAAGTTTCAAGGTTATTGGAAGCCAGTACCGTTAAAAAAATCTTATTCACGAATGCGGGGCAAAAGAGGTAAATGGGTTGGTTGGTTTAAGCGGAGTTGGTCGCGTGACCATATTTGCACTGCAGCCTACTGGCTTTTGTACTGTACTCCCCTTCTTGTTACAAAATTCAGCTTTCCTTTATCAGGTCTAATGGGTATCTACCAAGATGTTCATGCGGAAGCGGAGTTCCGCTCTATATGTTTCCGAACAGTATGTGTCGTCTGTACGTCGGTCTGTCTGTTGTATATTATGTGTGAGACTGTTTCGTTCTCTTTTCGGCAAAACTTGCATGTCGTCGGACCGTTATGTATGCCCATTTTCTGCAAGTGTTTCCTTAGATAACAATGGCTTATCAAAAGTCCTGCTACTTGTCTTAAATGAGCACACCCCAGAAGAAGGAGCTCAGCTGTTAGTTTCTTGGAAGGGTCACCTAGCGTTTCCTTCGCATGTCTTTGACCAGGTGATACGTGCCAGCGATCTAGATGTTGTTTTAGGGACCGTCTGTCTATGGTTGTTTTCATCGCATGTTTTGATAGTCCAAGGACTGGCTCTTGGCCATTGAACTTTCTAAATGAGTCGGTTCCTGCTAGCTGATTTGTTTTTTAATTGCCTTCCATTTCCGTGTGTCTAAGAACCAAAGGAGTTCTATCATGTTGTTTCTGACAGCAAGTTTTTTTAGGTCGTTCAGGTCGTGATTTTTGATGTGATTTTAGTTAGTCTGACCGTCAGAGAGAATGCGTATATTTTGATTGTGATATCCACATTCTCTTAAACTCATGCTTGGATAGCACAGATTTCCGCTTGGATACAGTGTTTTTGCCTAATGGAAAGCTATAAGTCACTTGGAGCCTTAACAATAAATACATCATCTTTGGTCTAAGCCCCCAGGCTTTTTCAAACATGCTCCCACATCTCAAAAGGCATATTTCTACTTGGTTCAGATTCATTGTTATCTGTTGGTTCTACGTTAATTAAGTGTTCAAGATTAGATCTAGGTATTTCAAATCCTTAGCAGTTTTTATCTGCTTACCGAAGATTTTTAGGTTGTTGTAGTTTCCTATATTTCTTCTATTTGTAAATGGCAGTATTACAATTTTCTTAGCATTGACTTTAAGATATATGCCTTGATACTAGCGCTGTTCAGAGCTTCTTGCATGAGGTCTGCAAAAATGGTGGAATGTTTACCTTGTACAAGTATTACTACATCGTCAGGTCAGTATACCCCTGGGTGTAAAATTCCTCATTGTTGAGGCGAGTGAGTAACTCATTAACCACTAGATTCTATAGAAAAGAAGAGAGCCCTCCCCCTAAAGATATCCTTGTGCCACTTTCACCTTTATAGTATCGCCATGTAGGCTAGCCTTAACCTGCCGACTTTGTAACATGTTTATGTTCTATCGTTTTGTGGCGGGTTCATGTTTTAGTAAGTTCTAGTTGGGTTACTCGCCTAAAAAGTTTTTAAAGAATGAGACCACTTAGGTTCTGTTCCTGTTGTATAGCGAACTGAGTGTGCTCAGTAGTGTTAACCCCTGTTTTAAGCACACTTAGTTTGCTATACCCTCGAACCAGGACTAAAATGGTCCTATTCTTTTAAATCTTTTCAGGCGAGTAACCCAACGAAATGTGGTCTATCCACCTGCATGTGGTGTCGTTTATTCCATGTCTATGGACTAGCATGGCGCAAAAGAAGGCATTAATAAACGCCCCCTGTGATGTATGGACGTTTCCACTTTCGAGATTTTGGAAATCAGTACCATACCTACTATATATGCATGTTGGTGTTCATACCCCTGATGTGTCTGTCGACGAGTTTTTCTAGTGTTTTCTGCAGGAATGATTACAGGTAGATAGTTCTGTATGCGTTGGGCACAGGGTAATTTTCTTTCCCGGGTTTATGTACAAAGATGGCGTAAGCAACTCTCCATGCCTCCGGGGCATACCCTGTTACAATGCATGTTCTGAAAATCCTGCACAGGTGAGGCGACAATAAATCAAGATTCCGCTACAACAGAGGGGAATAGATGTTATCTGGACCTGGCGATTTGTAGGGTTTAAATGTTGAAATGGCCAATTTAACTATTTGGTTGGCTACGCCCATCAGCTCTCTTCGCTCTGTGCTCAAGATTCAGTTGTACCTGATGATCTTCCGGTTGTCTGAAGGTCGAATCCGGAAAACAGGGACCGCGTAAGTACTTTTTGACGGGGTGAGGGGCTCGTTCAAAGACAAACGTAACCATCCTCTCTTGCACCGGATAGTTATTAGTTTTTATTTTTTTAAGATTTTTACTATATGAAAATTAAGTCAATCGACTGTTCAGTTATAGGAGAAGCGATCGCATTAATCATTTTAAATCCAACCTCAGGTGATGAAATAGAATGGCCGATACCCCGAAAGTAATTCATCATATTCTTAAACTTTTTAGTAGTTATAATAATTAAAACATATTTTGAAACCGTTAGTTTATATTTGTCTTATTTTTTTTATTAAAATAAAAATATAATAATTACCTTATGGTGAGTATTATTGCGATTGTCCTTACGATTTTCTTGATGAACGCAATTTTTTATTTTATTTCTTAAGAGAGCAAAGCCCTTTGAATGACGGCATAAAAAACCGGAAAGTGTGTTTAAAGAAGTTGTTTTAGAGTTTTCTTTCCTGTGTTTGTGTATTCATCTGTCGGCGATATTATTGTTTTAACAGGATTTGTTCCTCATTTGTGCCTTATCTGTAAAATCAGGGTATACGACGTGCATGTTGAGGTTGACTTGAGTATGAGAGGCTGTGTGAGACGCTTTATACTCCTTACACCTCAGGTAAACGGGTATAGGGAAAAAGGCCTTGGATTCAGTTACTAAAAGAAACGTTTGGGCACATTCTTTAATTGTGGAAAATATTCAACCCAAACAATGGCAAGGTACCTACTTTAAAGTATGTTTCACAAATAAAGCACTATGGTATTATTCTGTATTCATCCAATTTCCTGTATAGGATAATGCGGTTTTAATTAGACGAAAAAGTCAAGCAAATCATATTCTCTATTAGCAACAAACAAATTTGTTTTTTACATGTAGTAAGCCTATTAATAAATAAATTCATAAATTAATTATTAAACAAATAAAGTAGTATTACAAATTTTGGGTATTTTAACAGGTATTACGTACAAAGAAATTTCCTATGACGCGCTTAAATAATAAATGATAATGTTAATGTTTATTTACATTAAGGCTAATGACAACTAGTAATTAATTAGGTTTAATATTTACCTAAATTAAATTTCTTTAAAATAATGTAGAATGTTATAAGATGCTTTTCAAAATGTTCTTGGAATAAAATATTTTTAAATTTAAAGTAAGTTCTCCCAAAATTTTTTGCCCAATATTACAGGTACGAATTATAAGATTAATATTTTTAAAAATCTAGAAGCACACGTAGTTCCTAAACGAAATACTTTAAGCATTTACCTATTGAGGTAGCCTTGCCTCTTGGCCGCGTAAAAAACAATAGAAGTATAAAAAAAATAAGATTTCCCCCGCAAGGTGGTTCTGATTGGTCGGTGGGGAGGGGTATATACCGCGCTCTTCCAATTAGAACGAGCGAGTGAGAGAAAAATCTAATACTTCGGTTCTTCTTTCTCCCTCACACGCTTGTTTAAAAAGTGCCATAGATGGTGTAAAAAACATCTTCATCTAACCAGAATCTTTAATTCTTGGCTTAATAGGGACACCCCATTTCCTAAGTGGTTTGTAGAAGACCGGTCTATATTGATGCCAAAATAGGAAGATTTAAAACAACCCAAAAACTAAAGACCGATCACTTACCTTAATACTTGCTACAAGGCTTCCATCAAAATCTTATTTTGTAGAACATTGAGTGCAGTAGATCCTCTCTGATTTAAGAGAGCGTTGAGGAGGAAAAAGAGGAGTCAGTGGTTGCAAAGAGAATCTCCCTAATATGGCGTGGATTGACCACGAAAAATTAATCGACACAACATCTTACGAATTACTATTGCATCTGCTAAAAGATTTTAAGGACTTGCCTGACCTAAATCGATGTATTGAAAGAGTGGTTTTAGAAATTAAAATTATCTATAACATCCAGGCCACACAAAATTATTACCGAGCCCATTACATTTAGAAGGGGCGTATTTCAGGGTGACTTACTAAGTCCTTTGCTATTTTGTATATCGCTGCTTTCTGTATTTGTGTCTCTTCGGAAACATGCGAATACTGCTGGTGGACCACCGGGAAGACGTGAGCATAAGGTAACCCATTTATTTTATATGGACTTTCTAAAACTCTACGCAACTAGCAAGCGAGACCTACAACAGTCTCTTAAACTTGTTCACTAATACACAAGAGGTGTTGGCATGGAGTTTGGCTTCGACAAGTGTACACAACTTAAGCTAGAGAAGGGTCGATACGGGAACGATTTAGAAGATGACCAGCTTGTTGACTCCGCCCTTTACAAAACAACAAAAATTATTTATATTTAGGGATCGACCAAAAGGACACATAAGATGTTAGAGCTGTAAAGACCGAGCTCAGAAGCAATTACAGGCGATATTTACGGAAAATTTGGGAATTCAAATTATCGGGATTATCGTCAGGTTGTCAATAGTACGGATCCATTGTTGCAGCTAATAAGAGCCCCCGAAATAGCTACTGTTGGAGCATTTCTATTCAAGGCAGCAGAACGAACAACGGAGAAATTCGGTCTCAAATTTACAAAAAATCCAAACGACGACCAATCACTTATAAGACTTGAGTCCAAAGTTGTACAGTACAGTCAAAAGAGCAGAGTAGCAGATGTTTTTTGAAGATCAGATTAGCCGCAGTACATACTTTTTATCGAAACATGGAAAGACTCGACATATCTTGAAAACTCAAGTTTGGGGTTGGAAATCGGCTGAGCTCAAGTCTAAGACCGAGGGTTTTCTACTAGCATGTCAAAATGGAGTGATAAACACATTGTTATACCGAAGTCAATTTTCAAACATCCCTGATACTGCTTGTCGAGCCTGTCGATACTAACCCGAAATCCTTATGCACTTATTGTCAGCTTGTCTAGTGCATACTATCACAGTGGTTACATCCACCGGCATAACGATGCGCTTCGGGTACTCTACTATCACCTCAGACATTACTATGGCATCGATGAAACAGCAATATTGCCATTTGCTCCCGGCGATATTGGGGCAGTAGTGTAGTGGAAAATTACAACTGTCGCGTACATTGGAATTATGCGTTCACAACTACGCATCAAATTCGCGCGATTTACCCTGATATCGTTCTCCTTGATAAAACGAATAACTCTTTATATGTAATAGAGTTCTCAGCTCTAGCAAAAACAAACATCGATATAAGGGAACGGAAGAAAAGAGCCAAATATCAGGTTCTTCTTGGCGAACTTCGGAGGCTCTCTCCGGAGTATAACTGCGATTGGTTGTCCTTATTGTCGGCGTTTTGGGAGGCATGAAGGATAATATGTTAAGGGAGGTGTGCTGTGTTTCCGCATGTAAACATTCACCCGATGAAATGGTGATGAAAATGCAGATATCCGTTGTCCTTGGGTCCTTCGTTTGCTAAGGCAAATGAATTTGGCGACCGAACGAACGCAAGGATCGGTCTTCGATAAGGATGGCCTTCCGCATGACGCTTTATGGGGTCAGAGCCATGGAATACGTCATGTTGGATCTTTTTATACAATAATAATAACCTAATACCGTTTGTAAAAAAAGCATGCATTACATTCTACATCTTTAATGACATTAGTGAAACATTGTAATAAAATATAACAAAAAATAACATCGTATGTATATCTATACCGAAACTACAACAATGAATTTATTCTTTTTTTCTTAAAAAAAAAATTGTTTTGGATATTGCATTCACTTTTATTTAATTTTTAAAAATTTGAAAATGAACCTAACAAAGTTTTGCTACAACTGGATGACTTATAAAAGACTACGACAAAGATCAATAAATGAGTTTGTTGTCGGTCAAACGATATGATGCTCTAGCCTTACACAAAGTTTAAAATATCACTTTTTACAAAAAATATTTATAGATCAAGCCTTATCTGTAAAAATATCAAGGATTGCTGGTCGTACGAGGTAGCAGGTATGTTTTTGTTTGAAACCATTCAAGATATAATAAGAATGAATACATGCTTCCCCTCATAAAGGTCCGAAACATTTGTTAAATATAAAAAATAAATGATAGCAAATCGAAAAAAAATGCATTTTTTCTACTTTAATCGCTCATAACGTATTAGTCGTAGAGAAAAAATGTAGAAAGAGAAAAAGTTCATATTTAAAATTCCTACAAGACAAAATTGGTTAGAAATCGCAAAGTACATTATGCTTGTTGCAAATTAGCAATAAACAAAAAAGGCAAAAAAGTGTAGTTTTTTGCGTGATTTCTTTAAACCCTTTAGATTTTTCTAAGGACCTCTATCTTTGGTAAAGAAAAATATAATGCGATGTTAAAACATTACAAATTTCGTTTAATTCGGTTTGATAGTTTTTGCACAATAAGTTTGCAATCCAATTTCGTTTGAAACAATTCTTTTTTCTGAATTTCGCTTAATTCGTTTTAATACTTTTTGCATAAATGTATTGAAACAATTCTTAATTTTGCAAAGTAGTTACATTCTAGAATACTGAACCTAGACATTTGATTTTTTTACAAATTTTCATCTTAAGCTTTTAACCGCTTTTTTAAAAATGACAATCGAATCGTTTAGGTATGCTTGGCAATTGTTTAAAGTTATAAACAATTGCTCAGGGCAACAATTGTTTAAACGGCTTCGGTGTACTCCATTTTAAAACATAAATATTTTCATATATTTTTTTTTCACTTATTTGTAACACATAAAACATAACATAAAACAAATAGGGACTAAAAAAAACAAATTTTTTACTCACATAATTACAAAATAAAATATTTTTTTTTATTTCCCATATAAAATGTAGTAAAGTAGTATGGCCGACTAACATGAAAAAAAGTGACGTTTCCCTTCTTGAATAAGCAATGTTGCCAGATGTTGACTAATAATTTGTTATTATTAAAGGTTTTTTTCATTTACCAAAAAATGAAGCTTTTTGTATAGAAAAAACTAACCAGAACTAATAAACAACAGTTAGGTGTTTCTCGTTTAATTGTAAATTTTCTTTATCATAAATGCGCCGTCACAAAATGAAAAAAAAATCTGATATCTTAATTTTTCCATCGATAGTGTTTTTTCGACTTTAAATTTCATTTTTCTTTGCAAAAATACATTTTTTCGGAGTTTTTCTTTTTGAAATCTACGAAACAAAATATGTTCTTTTTATCTGTAATTTTTATTTTGTTTAAATCGAATGAAGCTAGACACCGGACACGTTCAGACAAATGAACAAAACTATATTTTTTTTCTTCATCATTTTATTGGTAAATATAAAAATAAGACAATAATAAGCAAAATTTAATATTGGGTATGGTTTTTCAAAAAAATATCCAGAATTTTGCGCAAAATATAAAAATGCAATAAACTGTTACGGAACATTTATTTATTTATTATTATTAATATTATTCTTTTTAATTAGAAACAGTTGAATTTTTGAATTGATTCCATTTCTTAAAAACCCTCTGTGTATGACTATTTAACAAGAAATGTTTAATATACTTTATTTTACAATTAGTTAAATTTAACATAATATTTTATAATTTATAATAATTAAATAGATATAAATATCATCTA
>JAHBCN010006658.1:47736-58601 GCA_019359885.1 Listronotus oregonensis
AATTATAGTCACAATTTAATAAACATAATCACTAAAATAAGGTTTTTATCAACCAAAAAAAACTTCTGCAACCAAAAATATAATAAAAAAGCAAAACAATCAAAATAATACGGCGAAAAGGGGCACAAACCACAACGAAAATGACGAATGATGGGACGACGACGGTTGATGAAACAGGGGGGATATAGCGCGCCCCTTTGCACCAAACACTGTACTCCGGCTCATAAAGTATAATGTGTTGCCAACCCCACACACTGATTTATCAGTGTGTAAGTAGGTAACACATTAAATTATTTCGTGGAATTTTGTTATTGCGCAGAATGGCGGGGCCAACTCTGACAGTTATTTTCATACTGGGCTGACATTTTTTGATCGAATGGGCCATACACCTTAAATTTCCCCAATCCCAAATCAAGTTTTTTTTAATTATTTCTAAATTGTTATCCCTTTAACCGTCCTTTAAGGAATTATCATCGTACGACTACGTTTCAACTCAGCAGATTAAGGAACATCGATATGTAGTATTTAGTATAAAATATTAAAATAATTCAATTTACTTTAAAAATGAAAGGTCGGGATTGAAGGTTGATTTTTTGGGAATTGCCCATATTTTATGGGCCACAGCAAACAATGTATTTATAAAATGTAAATTACTTAATGAATTTAACATACATATTATGAATGATACTCGTATTCTCTAGTAAATTGTTTTTTACATTTTTATTTATTGCTTATCAAATTTGCCCATAGTTTTTCCTTGTATGAGGAAAAATTTATGTAATTTATAACAAATTTTAGGTTTTGGTAAAGTTGTTGGAAAATGTGGAAGAAGATGAAGTAGTGCTTAGCAATGTAGTTGGTGCTCTCGGTGAGTGTTTGAAATTTGAACACAATCGAAATACTTTAAGAAGAGCTGATGGTATACCACATTTGGTAAATTTGTTAAATTACACGTATCCACCTCTATTGGAAAATGTTCCATTGGTTCTTAGAGAAGGTGCTGAAGACCCAGAGTCAATGAGGGAGATTGAACAATTAGATGGTGTCAGACTTATATGGTCACTTCTAAAAAATGATTCGCCAAAAGTAAATATCGTTAATGGGCATTTGTATCTAAACTGAATGCAGCATGTTGTACTTGTTTTCTTTGATAAGGGTACACCAAGTGCTATTTTTAAAGAAATACATCTATTTTTTATTTTTGAAAACGGTGTATATCATTTTATATTTGATTAGGAATAATAACTTATTTTATTTTTTTTAACAATAGTAATTAAACATAATTCAGATATTTTCAAACAAAAAGATGTTACCCCTAAACCTTACAAACAGCTTGGCTTTAGATCTTTAGAAGAAGAGGAACAATCAAACTTTTACAAAACATGCAAAAACAGTTTGAGGGGTGAAGTTTCAGTTTTGGTCCCAGTTTTAGTAATTGAATAAAAAAAAGTATTTAATTTGTTTGAAAGAATATATTATGTTTTGTTCTATTTATTACAAATAACACACATATGTTATTTTTGGTCAAAGTAGACCAATGGAATAAGGTGTAGAGCTTTTCGAGAAACTTTCTTTTTTTTTTGGTATTTAAAAACATTTTTAAAAAATGATCGAGAAGTAAACTACCTTGGAATTATGGTGTACAAGTATGTGGGATTCCAGGTGGGATTTGAGTGAGATTCTTTTTTATTCCGTAGAACACCATTAAGATTCCATGAGACTCCAGTGGGATTTCGTGATATTCTGGTGTACAAAGTATTTAAGGTCTTTACTAGAAAAAAAAATTTATATATATAATTTTATATATATATATATATATATATATATATATATATATATATATATATATATATATATATATATATATATTGTTACGGGTAAAGTTAGAATAACGGTTAATCTAAGTTTACCCGGATAGACCCACATTACCCAGAAAACATGGGTAAAGTCCAAAATAGTACTGAGATTGTACTTATTTGGGCTTTACCCGGGTAAACCCGTTCTATCCGCTTTCGCGTGGGTAAAGTTAAAAAATAACGCCATAAATGTTTAAAAGATTCATTTATTTTAAAAAAAAAAAAAACATATTCTTTAAATTAAACGTTGCACTAAAACGTATTCTATAAAAGTAAAAGAAAGTATACTTTATTTGTTCAAACAAGACAAGGGTGTGACATTTCAGTTGCAAAGATTTCCAATAGCTTTACATTTACATTTATTGGTCATACATTTAGTCTTACAGTTGCATCGTTTATAACCTTGACCTCCCAAAAGTGATTGTTCGTTAGCAAGTTGTCGTAAACTTTTTTTCCGGTGATACACTTTCCATCTCTACAAGTCTCTCACTACACACAGAAAATTGGTTCCTGGAAAACATTTCCTCTATAGTTCCTCTCTGTTTTATATAAAGATCGTCGTCAGTTTTTCTACAACTGCTGAGGATGTTTCTGAAATCACCCCTCCCCTCGATCAACATCTGGTTTTTCACTCTCACTGTATCTAAAGAACATGGAGGAAACTTTGCATTAGATAAGCTTTCATTTTCTTTGTTGATTTTCTAAATTTCTTTTGGCCTCTAGTTGTTTAAATGTATTTGTTTTTGGCACAAGCAAAGTTCACACCTTATATTCCCTGATGCACTTGGTTTATCACATTCTGCACATTTGTTCGATTTTCTAAAGTTTCCATTTACGGCGTTTCCATAATTATTGTTGATATTTTCCATATTATCCTCAAAATATCTTCTTGTGGGTTGTCTATTTCGGGTCACTATCCGTAGATCTGTCCTCATTTTGTTTTTGTGGAGGCTGTTCACCTATACCAAATTCCTTCACAACTTTCTCGAGCTCTTCTTCCAAATTTTCAATGTTTCTTTTGAAAAGCTGATGTGGCTAGGCCAACTTTAATATCATGCCCAAACATAGCGGCATAAGGAGCTTGTCTTATCCCATCATGGTATGCCCTATTTTTCATTAACTGACAAATCTTAGACCTTCTGACCATCGGCTGCAGTTTTCATCATCCATCCACGTCATGAGCATATTTTGTAATCTTGATTTGCTCTTTCCACACTGCCTTGTGATTGACTGTGACGGGTTTGCCATGAAATTTTAAGGCCACCCACATGACATAATCTTCAAACACGGTTGGCAACTCCCGTCCATTGTCCGATTGTAGATAGATGGGGCCCGAAAATACAAAAAATGTCTATTAGGCTCTTAGCTTTCCTCAGCCCTTTTCGATTTTAATGCACGTATTTGAACAAACTTAGTTAAGTGGTCCGTACACCATGATAAATTTATATTCTCCATCCGGATGGGATTGCATGTCAATTAGGTCCACTTGACAACCTTTCATCTCCGAAAAAACCATCGGTTTAACTACAAGACCTTTTTTGGCAGATTTTAGTTTCTTTTGACACCCTTCACACAAGCGCAGATATAACTTAATAACATCTTGAGTTATATTCTTATACTTTTTCTTACATTCACTTTCCATACGATGTTTACCACCATGTCCTATAGCCAAATGTGCATCATGCAAAATGTCAAACATTTTTCTTTGTAACGTAATATTTTATGCAAGATTCACCAGACGATATACGAGCAATAAGCTTTTCAGGCCTCTAACAGAACATATGTCAAACCTTTTTAACCGTCGATATTGTAGAGTAGTCTTAGTTTGAGAATTTTTTTCAATTTGACTGATTCAACATGTCTTGGTATTTTCATTATTAAAATAAAAACTATTTGCACCCTTCGAAGACACCAACTCGTTAAAAGTTCTAAAAACGCTGGGCAAAACGCGCGCTCCCCCCTTCTTCCTTGCCTTTTTAAAAAGACGCTGCACGTGGTGAAAAATGATGCAATAATAATTCCCATCCAATTTAACCACGCGAAAGCGGGTAGAACGGGTTTTGGGTAAAGTCCGAAAATGTGCATTGTCAGTAATATTTTGAAATTTACCCAGTTTTCTGGGTATTGTGCAGTTTCCCGGGTAGACCTAAGTTTAACCATAATTTAACTTTCCCTAAATATATATATATATATATATATATATATATATATATATATATATATATATATATATATATATATATATATATATATTATATATTATAATTTTATATATTAAAATAAAATAATAATAATATATATATAAATATAATATATATATTATATATATATATATATATATATATAATATATATATATATTATATATATAATATTGATGATTTTTGGGATTTGACTTTTTTAGATATTTAAGCCTAAAATATAAATAAATTGAAATAAAATCATACTAGTATCAAGAAAGCTATGAAAACAATAAAATTGTTTTGATAAATTTGACCTATTGATATTATAAAAAGTTTAAATTTATCATTTTAACTTTTAAAAGTAGTTTGTATTGCTTTTTGTCAATGGGCTATTCAGAAAAAAAAAAATTATATGCCCTTTTTTATGGTAACAATAATAATGTGACGACACAAGGAATATTACATTATTCCTTAGCAAAGGGTACCATCTATAGATACTATTAAATACATAGTAAAAAAGTTTATTAAACAAGAAAGCTTTTAAATGAAGAAAAGGACTGCAGCACGACATGAAAACAGGGTTTTTTATATTCTCGTTTTTTCAGGATAATTATTATACTTTTTCTATTGAACTTGCACTAACTAATTTTAATAATTTTAGAAAATCCTGAAATATCAATCTCGGATGCGGCATCTGAACTTAATAAAACAGATTATAAAATGTATTTAACCTTAAAATTTTACAAATTTTATCCTTATAAATTTATGTCCGTTCAGAACCTTCCTGAACAAAACATGCAGGACCGACCTTATGCATTGAAAATAGCTAAGTTTATGAAGCATTATCCAAAGTTTTTAAATAAAAAATTTTATTCACCGACAAGTCTTCCTTCCTTTAGCAGGAATGTTTAACACAAAAAAAACATTAGGGTCCAGAAATACCCGCACCAAATTCAGCAACATAAAATTTATTGTTTTTTCTTGATACTAATATGAAACTTTTGTAATTTATTAATAATGTAACCTAAAATATCTCAAAATGGTTCATCCAAATATCATTAATGTATATATATTTGAAATGAAAAAAATATCTTTCGTTGTAGAGCATAATAACAGGGTGTTTCATTTGAACAAGTTGAAGCCATATTTTTCCATTTTTTTATTGCGATATTTTTTTACTGATCATTTAAACGATAAAACGGAAAAACCTCAATTTTTATATAAAACATTTTTTTCTGTCTTCAAAAATAAAGGCCCCAGAAGCCACGTAAATATAATCAAAGACCCTGTATACCGAGTGGTGCATCGTCGGGCGGGATATATGAAATCCCATGTAATTTTTAATAGTATCATTTATTGGCTTCCCTAATTACTTTGGAGAAATATTCTATTGAAGTTTATTGAAGAGCAGGCAAATCTACGTCCATGGCAGAAACTTTAGATTTTTCGGTTATACCGTTTGCAAGTTAGATGCTAAGATATGTTTAACCCCATAGAGCATTAAATTTGTGGAACCAAGTAAAATCAAAGATCAGAGCAGGAAATGTTACACCTACTTTAAGTCCCAGTGTTATAAATTTGATAAAAAATGTAATTACTAACATACCAGTTGAGAGCTGGAAAAATTTACTACAGCACAATATGAAAATTAAGGAATCTCACATTTCTATACCAGACAACATAAATCCTATTCTAATTAATCTCAATGATGATTCTGATAGTAAAACAGGATTAGATTTAGATATTTAGATTAAAAATGTAATTTTGTATATAGTTATAAATTTATTAAAACTTTGTATCTATTTCTTTTCTTTCTTTTTTAATGTAATTTTAAGATTATACGTATCAAATAAACAATAAATTTTAAATCTTTATAATATTAGAGTCCGTCCCTAATGTTTGTCTTTTAATACCTACTGATCCGCAATTTTATTGTTGTCGGCAGCTATAATCCATAAATGAAGGCAAAAGCTAATACGGTATACTTTGAGACAAACTATACCTATTTTAGATTTTAAAATTTCTTTAGGTACAAGCAAATGCAGCTTGGTCTTTAGTTCCTTGCATTCGACATGCTACTGACTCCGGAGAAATGGTCAGATGTTTTGTAGGTGGACTGGAGTTAATCGTCAATTTATTAAAATCCGAGGATCCTCACGTTTTGGCTTGTGTTTGTGCTGCAATTTCTGAGGTCGCAAAAGATATTGAAAACTTAGCGATTATAACAGGTAGGTAGTTTAAAAGAAATTGTTATCTAAAATATTCTCATAGTTGGTGTCTAAAACCTTGTAAAACATTAATTGTCTTGATAGTGTTGTCAAAACAATGAATACAAAATGTGTCCGTTTATACTAAAGTATACATGTTTTACGCATTAAAAAATTCAACGTTTATATAATGAGTCATTTTTATTACCTTTTATTATCTTGTAAATGAAATACATGTTTATTTATACATCACTTTAAAAGATGTACTATTCTGGTTTTATAAACCGAAAATGTATTATTGCTTAATAGCATTCTTGGTATAAACTAAAAATACTTGCCAAAGGGTATCGTTTGCTGAGTGGAGATAATGAAAAATTTAATTTTACAGTACGTTAATGATTGGTAATATTTTTTTACATATATCTGGTATAATAAGTGTGTCTATATTTTATACTAAATAATAGAGGCTGGAGTGCTAACAAACCCTACAAAATTGACGTCAAAGGAGAATCGAACACAAATGTGGCAGGTATAATTAATATCTACACAGACGGTTCGAAAACAAAAGAAGGTACAGGATGTGGAATTTATTCTAGATCTCTTAACTTAAACATCAAATGGGCATGGGTGAGTTGGCCAGCGTGCTCTAAACTGAGTTCACAGGCATAACCATAGCTGCAAAAGAAATAAGCAGTATAAACATTACTGGTAAAGTCGTGCTCATCCATACAGATTGCAGACAGTCACTGCTAGCCCTAAGGAGACCAAGCTACACCTCAGGTTTGGTACTAGAATGTGCCTTTGTGGACGCTTCCAGCAGGGGGGGCACTTTGATGGGAGGTGATCTGTAATGGGGGGAAAATTCTCCCTATCTTTTAAAAAACCGTTATCATTGGTTACAATAAAAACTCTAAGTACTAGACTTTATGCGGTGTTCTAAAATCCACAAAAACAAAAGGGTTAACGGTCCCACAGCTTGTTTTATAGTTTCAGACAGCGGACGATACGATAATCTCCAGATTTGATAGAGTAGATTTGAAAGTGTTGGGGTTTTGGGTTGTCGGCTAAAACTGTGAAAAATTTTAGCCCCCCCGGGCATATGTGTGGGATATTTACCACAGTGGCGGATTTGCCAGCAGGCTGAGTAGGCTGGAGCTTGGGGCGGTAGATTTTGGGGGAGGCAAATTTGGGGCCAAATTTTTTTTTGTCTCAAAAGATATTAAAAAGTTTTTTTTTTTAATACACCGAAATGTTATTAGGTCTACACAAACAATAAGACAGTTTGCTGCCAGATAATTGAAAAACGGGGGTTTTTCCCTAACTACGGTACAAAACTTCAGAGGGTGATTGGCTAGGTTGTTTTAAGAAAAAAGTTCCTTTTTAAAACAAAAACCGGATTTGCTTCGTTTCTGAGATACAGGGCGTTAAAGTTTAAAAAAAAAGGTTTTTAAAAATTTTTCCCCAAAATATCCTAAAACCGATTTGGTCAAAATTTTGGGGTGCAGTTATTTGAAGAAAAAGGGGTGCTTATTTTCCCTAACTAGATTGAAATTTTATTAGTGGGGGGCTCAGTGGAACACCACAGCCATATTATTGACGAAAAAAAAACCAATGATTTTTTTTCTTATAGTTTTTATATTTAAAAAAAGGGAAATAAAAATAACTTTTTTTTTCCTGTGTTTTTTATATTCTTTTCAGAAAAAAAAAAAAACCACATTAACTTTTTAAAAAGCACCAACAACATAAAAAAAAAAACCAAAAATAAAAAATAAAAATTTCGACCTTTTAAATGAGCAAAATGTCCACCTTCTCATAAAATAGGGACTGAAAATCATTTGAAATTTTTTTTTTAAAAAAACTACAAAAAAGTAATTGTTACCAAATCGTTTAAGGATATTTATGATATTTAAATATCTTTTTTTTTATGTCAGACACTCAATGACAAATCGATTGCAGTCCCGTTTTTTATGAGAAGGTGGACATTTTCTCATTTATTTAAGGTCGAAATTGTTTATTTTTTATTTTAGGTTTTTATTTTATGTTGTCCATGGAAAATTTTTAGAATGAGTTAATGTGGTTTTTATTTTTTTTCTCAAAAAACGAATTTTGATATGAAAAAAAACACAGGAAATAAAAAGTTGTATTTTTAGTTGTTTAAAACCTTAAAAAATATAAAAACTATAAGAAAAGTTTTTGGTGTATTTTTTTTCTAATAATATGGCGGGGGCCCCCAACTGAGACGCCACTAGCTAATAATTTCAATCTAGTTAGAGCTAAATAACTGCACCAAATTTCCGACCAAATCGGTTTTAGGATATTTATGATATTTTATAAATACCGTTTTTTTCTTTAAACTTCAACCCCCTTTATTCAGAAACGAAGCAACCGACATATGTTTATAGGAACTTTTTTTTTAAAAACGACCTACCATCACCCTCTGAAGTTTCTACCGTAGTTAGGAAACACCCGGGTATTGTTTCTAAACAAAAAGTAGGTGCTATAGAAATTATTTAATTACTTACGAATGTACATTATTGTGTAAGATATATTAAGGGACACCTTAATCCACCTTATTAGTAGAACACGATTGAGCTTTTATAATCTCAAAAATTTTTTTAAAAAATATTTTTGTGTAATCTTAACTAAATCGTTGGGCTCCAAAAATTATCTAGAAACTCACACATCAATTCCCTTGTTCAAAAATCAATTTATACTTAAAAATTTCGGGAAAAAAAAGGTTTTTTTTGTAATTAAAAAAATAGTGCACACAAATTTTAAAGGGTTACAAATTTTTCCCCTTTTGGGGAAAAAAAACCAAAAAATTTTAAAAGTTTTTTCAACCTATTGGATGGTGATAAGACGAATGATTTATTTTAGTAGCTATAGCATGGTTATTTATCTGCTTACGTATTCAGTGCCCATCAGGGTTTGACAAAAAATTTTTACAAAAAAAAATGCCCCCAAAAAAAGATAATGAATATATTTCTTTATTTGATAATAATTATTCTTTTTTATATTCTATGCATGTAAAGACATTACTTAGGGAAATTTTTTTTTTTTCTATTATAATTTTTGCTTTCGTATTTAATAGGACGGTTATTCAGCAAAAAACCAGAGCCCTAAATGTATCAGTACAATATTCTACTACTACAAAATTTTGGGATAATTATTATTTCTCAATTAAAAATATGACTATTTTTTTTGACATTTATAAACTTTTTGTCAAATCTTTAAAGGACTGTACGTAACGGGAAAGGGCTGTTTAACCGTAATACCTAAGAGCAAATAAAATAAATCTTTTGTGTTACCTCTAAATATTTTTAATTTAACTAATATAACACAAACTTTCATAAGAAACTTAATAAAATTCATGGTATGATTTTCTTTTAAGATAAAATTTGATAAAAGCTGACTTTAAAATCATAGAAAACATTTCTTTACCCACAAAATATTCTTCACGCCTGCCGCTTGTCAATTTTTTGAACGGCAAATATTTTTTATTTTGTGTCTGTTGCAGGCCAACGATAATTTTACTGTTAATCAGTTAATTTAAACAGCCATTATCTTAATAATATAGAAAAAAAAAGTTTTTAACTGAGAAATACATACATTTTCTAATTAATACCAGCACAGTGTTTTACAATACATTTAAAATTATATAATTTTAAGGAGTTTTTTTTTTTTTCTTTCATTTAAATAGGTAGTCAAAAAAATCACAAACAAAGCATCTCTTTGACATGATGAGGCGTTGGCGTTTTATTAATCGCTGCCTAATTTCTGCAAAATAAAAAATTTTAAAAAACACATAATTTTTTTTATCTTAGGCTTACAAATATCCTAATATCGATTGTAATTTTTTTGGGGCCATATGTCCAATATTGTTTATGCAACAGAGACCCGTAAAAAAAAATTCTTCAGAAAAGTGCATTAGCGAAAAAGGGGGAAAAAGAACAAAACCATTTTAATTTTTTTGCCATCCAAAGTATAAGCCGTAGAGCTGGAATGGTGTATCAGGAAAAAAAAGGAAATTTATTTAAATATTTTTAAAAGAATCAAGAATTTTAAGCAGGTTTTAAAGTAAACATTATTATTTCTTTAATAAAATTAAACGTATTAAAAATGTTTTGGTCAACTTTTTGTAGTTTTGTTTAATAAGAAAAAAAAAAAAATTGATCCAATGATTTTATTCCAAAATAATATGGATATAAATATGGACTAAAAATATATGTTTGGGCAAAAATTATTTAAAACCCTATTATTTATATGCTTTAGAAACGCCATAAAAAAAAAATTTTAGTCATAAGTTACCTAGCACACCCCCGAAAAAAGGGAAAATTTTTAAATTTTGGGAAAATCACGCAAGATTTAATGGAAAAATGATATTCAAAACTGATACCAGTCAATTCATGGCCAACTACTGATCAATTGGGATTTTCGTTGATTTATTTTTAATGGATAATGCCGTAATAGTTTTTAAAATTATTTAACAAGAAAATGGGCCAAAATAAAAGATCGATTAAGAATACCTATTTGATGTAGAAATGATAATGGTTTCATTATTTGGTGCCAAAAGTACTGAAATTCTCCCCAAAAAAAAAAACAAGGCATACTAAAAAAAAT
>JAHBCN010006659.1:0-47647 GCA_019359885.1 Listronotus oregonensis
AAAGTTGAAAAGAAACTAACCTCATTTTCACTATATTTTTTTTTCCAAATTTAGGGTTTTTTACACTAAATTACATAATATTTTAAACCCCTTTTTAAAAACCTTTTTTTATGTTTATTTTACATTTTTCTCCAAAAAAAGGGGGAAGTTCACTTTCAAATGGTACGGCCATGTTTGCTTTTAATTCCCAAGTGTATACATGGTTGCGGCTTTAAAAGGGAAGGTTGCAATAAAATGGAAAAAGAATAAAAAAAAAATATAAATAGAGGTTTTTAAAAGGTGTTTATAAAATATGGTGCCCAATTTTGTAAAATGAAATCGGCAAAAGAAAAAAATAGTGAAATGAGGTAAGTTTAATGTTAAATTTTGATAGTGAATATCTCGAAAAGGAAACGTCTCCGTTTATTTTAGATTCGTGATCAGCGCACCAAAAGACCCCCGTATACCAAATTTGGTCAAAATCGGAGTGGAGGCAACTTTTGAGACAATTACCTGATTTTCAAGTTGGTGATGGGTATCTCGAAACCGAAACGTTTCCGAATAAAAACTTAGATTTGTGATCAGCGCCCCAAAAAACCCGTGTATACCAAATATACCAGTATATACCAAAATTCGTTCAAATAGGCGTTGCCGCAACTTTCTAAAGAACCCAGATAGCCATTGTGAAAGGCAATTAGCCGGAAATCTACCTTCGGAAATTGTAGTAAAGTTGTCGAAAAAGTTGTCAGATAAAAGTTGTAGGAAAATGAGCAGAAAATTTCTTACATCTTGAGGACAACTTTGGGTCAAAAAATTACGGTGTCGAAAATACACAAAACAAGTGTTGTACTTTCCAGTCAATTGTGGTGGTAAATTGGGTTGCAACAACTAGATTTTGGGGCCCCCAAAGTTTATCCTATGAAATGTTGGCACCAATGTTTAACTTTTTTGTAGGGTTTTCGATAGTTGTTTATCGATAGTTTCACACTATCGCTCAAATAAAACTTAACAAGGAGTGCTGATCCCATTTTAAAATATAGCCAATTTAAATGTCAAATATATGCATTTTTGACAATGGTTTGCCTGTTTGTTTTTTTTACAAGTAGTATAAAGTCTTAATTTTTTAAAAATGTTATACATTACATTCTAATAGTAAGTGCATACTTTTGTTTTTTAAAGTTGAATATTTAACAAAAATTAATAAATTAGATCACCTTTTGGGCAAAATGGGCAAAAAGACGTCCAAACAGTAGCGTAGGCCAGCGATCTTATGGGGGTTTTGAATGGAAATGTATTTTTTAAAAAAATTTTTACAAAGATTTTCGAACAAGTTTATTAACAATGATAGTATAATCTTAAATCTTAAAGTAGGTTTGTATTGAAAAAAAAAGTAAGTTAACTTATTGTGCAACAAAAATAAAAATCGCAGAAAAAATTTTAGCAACAAAATTATGTAGAAAAAAAAAAATCTAAATGTGAAACCGTATTTTAATACCGGGTGGGTTTTGAGAATTTTTTTAAATATTTTTAACCTCCTTTTCACCCTTTTGCGACGGACCATGTCATTTAAAAAACACTGGGCTCATGCCACTGCTGAATATAATTTTTGAGCCAAATTTTTAAAACGGTTATTTTTTTTCTAACGTTTATACCGACATAAAGCACATACACACCCCGACGGACAAACATATTTTTTTTTAGGGATTTAGACTTTTTTTGCCCCAAACAACATATTTTTGATGATATCCGAAAAACTTAATTTTACCCTTTGAAATAATATTCTTCAACTGGTGTATGGAGAGGTAGATCATTTTGGTTGTAATATACAATTCAGATATACCGAGACAACTAACCCCAATGACGAATTTTTCAATAGAAGCTCTGTGATAAATTTGGATACCCTTTTATACACCAGCCGATTTATTAGTAGGAGGGCAAAGAAAACTTTTTACAGTACGCGCCATCTTCAGGGGTCAGAATATGCTAGCCACTTATACTTTCCCAGCCACTGAAATTGAAATTTTAAATTTCGTCCCCACTACTGGAAAAGTTGAATTTTATCATGGAACCCAAAAGTATTTAAAACATTTATTTTTTCTTCGGGAGAACAAACCCCGTTTTTTAAGACAAATATCATTATTTTTAAAATAGGGGGGGGAACTTTTTGTTCCCTCCTATATTTTTCTATTTTAGGGTAGTTGGGGTTAGTACTAAAACCCATTAAAAATGGGAAAAATGGTTTAAAGTTTTTGAACTTTTTTGGCGACATTGTATTCAATCGATATTATATGGAAACCGCATTTTAATAGATGAACGTTTACAAGTGAATAAATAAATAAATAAGCATACTTTTTGAGTATTTCCACTCACTTTAACCTTTTACAACTCTCATTTCTATCGAGAACTGAAAAACATTTACCTGGGTTAGACTTAAATTCATACAGACAGACAGTTTCTTATACTTAATAAAAAACCCCTCAATTACATCATCAAACCAGTCAAGCATTTTGGCACCTCTGTTTTATGCGTAGCGATTATATTCTGAATTTGATGCCTGTCTTGTTTTTTTCATTGTCTTCAGAAGAAAGTTTATTTGATCGCTTTACCATTTTTCTTCAAAAGATTAGCCAACTAAATTGATTAAAAAGTAGCTTTACAATCGCATCCCCGAGATTGCCAAGGTATACGATTTGAATGATTCGTAACTCCATACGATAAAACTTTCAAGGTATAGACAGGGGTAAATACACGGCCCATGCCATGATTGCCATGGCATATGTTTTAAATATGATGGGGCAGTTTTAGAACATTTATGTATATTATTTTTTTTTTTTTTCCTAGGGGGGTTTTAACCCCAAAACCCCCGCGCCGCCCCTCGTCCAAACATAACCATATCTGCGGACAAATAGTAAAAATCGAGCACTCTTTGTTAAGTTTACCACCCTTGACTATCGCCTATCAGCTATCGATACTATCGATAGTTTAGTAAGTTCAACTCTCGTATATATTTATATACCCCCCTGGTATAATGCTACAAAGATGACGGGACGGCTATGATTATATTGAAGATGCCTTAAATATATGACAGGCCATCGTAGGTATTTAATGGTACAATTACAACGAACAAGCCATGGTAGGTACGTACAAGGAGTACATTTAAAGTTTTTTTGGTTTATCCACCACCAAATTTGCTAGATTAACCAAAAAAACTTTTAAAAGGGAGTCCTCAGCTACTAGGTAGAGATTTTAATTTTCGACTTAAAAGTCCCAACTTCTGAAAAACCAGTTGGCATGTTCAGCGATTTGCGAATTGCGAAACTTGTTCTGATTGGTCGATTTGTCATGTGTCAAGTGGAGCCTTATTCTTAAGTTTTTTGCGATTCGCAATATTTAAAATCTAGGGGGGGGGAAAATTGACGGGCTTTTGGTCGACTTAAAAAAATGTTAGTTGCCCAAAAAGGGTTTAAAGTACTTTTTTTGGGTTTGTAATATGGGAAAAATGAGAAGCGGGAAAATTGACTTTTAAATTTTAAAATTTTGCGAATTTCGCAAAAAATTTAAGACCACGAGCATGCATTGATATAGATACTGTTTTTTTTGGCGTTGTCAAAGATTATTGACGGAACGAGGAATAAAGAGGGATCGTTGTGTGCTTTTAAAGTTTTAAAATAAAGAAAACTAGGGTGTTTTTTTTTTCAATAAAATCAAATCTTATAGGATTAAAGGATCCTTTTTTTCATGACAACCTGTCATTCTCACATATTCTTAAAAGCACATATGCCCGTTGTGATTTAATAAAAAAAAAAAAAATGTTTAAAGTTTCCAGCATATTCCTATTGATTCAGCCTCACCGTTAAGACAGTGCCAAAAAACGTGCAAGAGAGAAAGATGAATCAAAATATAATCTTTTTCTCGCTCCAACGTCAATTGGTCGAGAAGGACTGGTGAAATAAGAGAGTGGGGTATACCTTTCACCGACCAATGAGCATGTGAAAAAGGGAAAAGGGAACTTTAATTTTTCTGGGTTTTTCGCTTGCTGCCCAGTAAAGGTTCCTCTATAAGAATTTCTCAAAGGTTAAAAAAATTGTGATCTTTAATGTAATTTCTTATTTTTATTTTTTGTTATTTGCCTGTATAAAGGCTTTATGAGAATAAAGTATTCAATTTTTTGTTGTTGTTTGTTTTAATAAATCCACCTTATAAGACGCAATTATGAAGGTCAGTAAATGCAATAGCCCTTCTTCACCAGTAAAAATTTTCAACTTGATCCTTATTATTCACTGACGACCAAAGCATTATAAATGTTTATTAAAACAATACACAGAGAAAAACCTAGCATAAGATACAATATTGTTAAAAAAAATATAAATAACACAAAAAGAGTTTTAAAGAAGGGAAATTAATTAAAACGTCAATACAGAGCGTCAATACTTCCATCTTGCCAACAGTTCCAGCACTAAATCCTTAAAAATTCGTGTCGCAGCGCTATGAAATACCAAAAAACCGGCGGAAAAATTTTGCGAATTCGCAATTCGTAAATCGCATTTCGCAAGCTTATGAACTACGCTGTACTCCGCGAACTATCGATAGGGTTTTTTTGAAGCGAAACCCTATCGATGACTCAATACTATCGATAGTATCGATAGTGCTATCGACATCCCTACTTTTTTGACACTAGTTGTAGTTTGAGGTTAGGTTATGTTTCACTGTTTATTTTTTTTTCTGAAATATTTACAAAAATTATGTAAAATCACTTTTAGTGTAAAATTAGTGAGTGACACATTTAACCTACCAGAAAATAAGAATAAATATGAGCTATAAAGATAATGATAGTTCAAGTGATCCTATGTGCTCCCAGAAAGTTAGCACTACAGAAGAATGCTATAAATACAGTGATCTAGATTTAAACTGTATGGACGTACCAGAGGACATACCCGACTTAATTACTAATATTAAGCAGGAAATATTGGATAAGGATGTTTCTGAGTCAATACATACTACTACTATTAAAAAAGAATATGATTTAGTGTAAGTTTTTGTTTATATATTATAGAAAAGTAACCGTTTGTATTAAGTTCTTAAGGACAGTAATACATAAATAAATGGGTATCCAACACTACATATATTTCTCCATTACACATACTGCTCCACTTAGCTGAAGCAGGACTCTGTGCTCGTAAAAGACACCCACAATACATTAGTATGTGGATATTTCTCTGTAAATTGGGCAACTTACTTCCTCAGGCGACCGTCTGGAATTGCAAGGATGCGCTGACCAAACTGGGTCAAAACAATAAGGTTACACTACTGTGGATACCTGGACACACCGGCCTAGAGGGTAATGAATCCGCAGACCTCCTTGCCAAAAGGGGGCGGAGACAAAATTCACAGGGCCGGAACCGGTCATCGGTATATCTTATGGAACGGCCATGCAGTTCATATTAGCTTGGACAAAGAGAAAATCTTCAGTACTGGCATGGACTTCCTAAAAGTCAGATACTCAAAGGCCTTCATAAGCCCAACGAAATCCAACAATGTACTGTCAAACTACTGGAGCAATCAAGGGTACACCTTAAAACTCTAGTGGGACTGTACACGGGACACTGTAGATTGAAATACCACATGCACAAGATTGGCCTAGCGGAAGACGCCGAATGCCGCATGTGCATGGAGGGGGATGAATCGGCAGAACACATACTGTGTTTGTGCCCAGCAATGGCACGAATAAGATTCGCAATCCTCGGCAATGACACCTTGTTGCCGGGGGAGGTGAAAGATCTCTCTCCCAACAGGATCATCAGATTTATTAGGAGTCTGGACCTGGTGGTAGAAATATAAAAAGGTGTGAGCCACAATAGACCGATCGGTCGCGGTGTAAGGGTGTTATACCCACTCACTTTAAACCTACCTACCTACCTAGTACTTAGGCATCAGCCTTCATGGACTGTCCCAAGAAAAAATAAATAAAAAAAATTACCTCTCTCCATCATACAATATCCATTAGAATAAAGTTTATTACGTCCTCTGCATGTCACAAAACAGTCCCCTGGCCAAAAAGGTGTTTATCTCACAATTATTATTATTATTTTTTTTTTATTAACACACCTATATGCTTTTTAAGTTTGCCCAATGATAATAATTAAATAAAATTATTAACCTATAAAAAAAACTAACCAGGAGACTTTTTGTCAAGACAAAAATAGGCTTAAAGTTGCCCAGTTTACAGAGAAATGCCCATGTAACCTATGTGAAAATCTTTTTTAATTATTTGAAAAGTAGGCATTTTTTAATTGTTTCCCAGGTTGTACCACAGCTTAAAAATCTCTAGATAATTTTGTTGACTTTTTAAAATTAAAAATATTTTTTTTTGGTAGTGTTTTTTGTTAAAAATAACGACTAAAGAAACTTGAAAATAAATTAATGCTAAAAAATAATAAATGTTTTACCATAAAATCTTCTATTGTTGGTGCAAAACATTTTAAGAAAGAGGAATGTTTACCAATTTCAATAAACTCGGCCGTGTGACAGTAAGAAAAACAATTACCATATCATTAAATTGGAATATATTTTAGATCTGAGGAGCCTGGCTGTTCACATCAATTTAATCATCCTCTATTGAACCATGTAAATACTAAATTGGTCAAAAAAGATAAGAGTTTGAATGAGAGCAACATTACGGAAGAAAATGTAAAGATAAAAGATGAAGCTTGGTAGGTATATTTTGTACAAAATTTTATTTATCTTGTTAATTATGCCATATGTGCTTTTCTGTTGTTTTAATGTTTTTCTTAAAATCCTTGATACTGCTTTTGGAAATTTTTCTGAATAAAACGGTAGGGGCACTGATCCAAAATATTCAGTTTTTATTTAATTTCTGCTCTTTTTGAAATTTCTAATAATAAAACAGTATAAATTCTCTAGTATTTTTTATTGTATTAAGAGGGAAAACATAAAATCAAACATAACTCTTAGTTATGACTTATTCATTTACTTTAGTGAGAGCATTGTGTCTGAGCATTGAGCATCTTTCGCTAGATTAGCAACGTCAGGTTTGTAGTTGAAAATTGCAAACCGTAGGGAATCAAATGTTTTAGCGTTTGTCAAGTGAGAACGGCATTTAATTTTGGTTTGTTTTAAGTAGGAAAATTCTGATTCACATAAATTGGTTGAACCAAAACATAAATGTAGTTGTTCAACACATTTCTTTAAAACAGGTTTGTAAATTTAAGCCCAGGTATCTTTATTTACATCTACAATGAATTGGTAAAAAAATCAGAATGGCAAGTACCAAAAAAAACCTTCAAACTTGTTATCTTTATTGAATTTTTTTTTCATTTTACATGTTGATCTTTTATTTTGAAAAAAATCATGATGCGCCTAACGCACCGAAATAATTAAATGCTAGTTTATAAGCATATTAGGTGTAATATTAAAAATACAGTTCTGTATTTCAAACGCAAATATATGCTTTACTGTACTGTGCAAAAGAAAATAACAGGAGGGCTTATAAAAATAAGCGAATCTGCATAATAACAAACCCCAATCGCTGTGTTCACACATCGTCGTTGTGATTGGGCCCAGTAGGATCTTTTGGAACATGCGCTAGAGTTGCTGGTTATCGGCAACTCTTGTTGCCACCGTATGGCATGGGATCCGAAGCTAAGATGAACACAAGGCTTAACTCAAGGTGTTAGCATACCGTGCTGATGAGTGAATGACATCCTGTGCCTTAAACAGGTGTTCCCAACGGTATCTCTGAGATACAGGGCGATCTCTCAGAGATCTAGCCTTACTGCGGTAATGCGGGGCTCTGCCGTGGTGGGCTATTATTTCCCTGGCTCCAAACAGAAAGCGGATAGAACCGCTTTCATAGGAAAAAAGTGACAAAGGTCGAGAGGTGCCACTCAAGGTCACAAGCAGACAAAGGTGCGCCGACCGAAACGGGTGAATCCGTTTCGGTCGGCCAAAATCACGTTTTTGCTTATATCACCTTTAATACTTATTTTATTAAAAATATGTATTTAACTTTTTTTTATAGAACCTACTAAAAGGTATATTTTTTGTTTATTACATTTTTTCGTAACTCTTTTAGTTTTTAAGATATTTGCGTTTTTATTTTGAATTTAAATCGTTAATATCTCAAAAACTAAAAGAGTTACAAAAACTTTCATATAAAAAAACTGACGAAGTTTTATTAAACCATCAATTTTGATTATATACTTTTTTTCCTAAAATTAATAATTTTCGAGTTATATTAAAAAACCGATTTTTCACGATTTTTTTAAGGTAAAAAAAAGCAGTTTGAAATCGCTGAGCTGAGGCAGCAGTGTGGCTTTAAATTGACTATGGTTCATAGTTAAGTATATAAAAAAAATGTTTTATGCGGTTTTCTTATAGGCTTGGTATTTTGTAGTGACCTCCCGGACTATAATACCTAATAATAAATTTTGTATGTTTTTTTTGTATTGTTTAGTAGGTATTTTGTTTAATTATTTATTTTTAAAATATTTTAGATAATTACAAAATTTTTTTTTTGGAATTTAAAAAATAAAATGTATTATGTAGGAAACGTACTGAAATAAAACACATATTACAAATGTCTCATCAACATGTTTGGACCTAATTTTCGTAACTTGCGGAGATATCGTTAGTGGAAGTGGCACTGTGCCATCAGACATCAGCGATCACAATAACGTGTCATTTTGTATTTTAAACATAAAAGTAAGCAAACCTAAACAAAAATTGTTAAATGTTAGAGATTACCGAAGTTTCAACTTGCAGAATTTTCATTCGGATTTGGCCCATGTAGATTGGAATTACATTTATCTCAATGAAAACATCAATGATAAAGTTCAATACTTGCAAACTCACTTGAACCTTCTCTGGAATATTCATGCTCCCTATAGGACGATTCGAGTAAGTAAGAAACCTGCACCTTGGTTGACAAATAATTTAAAATTAATATATAAAGAACGAGACAAAGCTCTTGCTAAATATAAAAAACACGGAACCCCTGAAAATTGGAATCGTTACAAGGAACTACGCAATTTTGCTTTGGCCTCTACTAGAAGAGAAAAGGCCGCATATCTAGAGCATCTACAGAGAACTGGGCCTGACAAAAAGTTTTGGCAAGGACTGCGTAACCTAAATATTAAAACATCTTCTGACGGAGAAGCTGAGCTTCCATTGAACATTTGTGAGCCCAATCTAATCAATAATCATTTTGCCAGTGTTTTTAATAAATCTGGCAACTGTACTAACAAAATTCAATACTACTCTAATAATCAATTTTCTAATAAGACTTATAAGTTTGTCTTGACCTATCAGAGCGAAATCCATAAAATCATATGCGACATAAAATCCAATGCCGCAGGTAATGATGGCATAACACGAACAATGCTTCAACAGTGTCTTCCGCACATTCTTAACCCAATAACTAATATTGTGAATTGTTGCTTGGAGAGCGGTTATTTTCCTAAATTATGGCGCGAGTCAATTGTTTGTCCTCTTCCCAAGAAGCCCAAACCTGGAAGTGTTCGGGATTTGCGTCCCATTAGTCGATTGCCAATAATATCCAAGGTATTGGAGAAAGTAGTTTACAATCAATTGTCCCATTATATTATTTCCAATGGCATATTACCCTCAAAACAGTCGGGTTTTAGAGCGGACCACAGCACTTCGTCCGCCTCCTAAACATAATCGACAATATCATTCGTGCCTTGGATAAAGACATATCAGTCATTATGATTGCAATGGATTATTCCAAGGCCTTTGATGTGATTGATCACGACCTATTGTTAGCCAAGTTGAAATATTTCGGTTGTGAGGATACCGTGTTGTCGTTCTTTAAAACGTATCTGTGGAATCGTACTCAGCGTGTTCGTTTAAACAATCAGTATTCTGATTTGAGCCAGAAAATTTTCCCGGGAAGTACCACGGGATCCATACTTGGCCCACTCCTGTTTCTCATTTATATTTCTGACCTTTCTCTTGGTGTGGAACGATCGGAAGTATTCCAGTATGCTGATGACACCCAAATAGTCCATTATTTTGATGCAGGTGAGTTGGAGCAAGCAACTCTTGACATTGATAACGACCTTCAATCAATATACCAGTATTCAAAGGAACACAACCTACAACTTAATCCTGATAAAACTGAAGTCATAGTTTTTTCTAGTCAAAAACGTCTGACTGACATCAGAGGTCGTGTGAAGATCCAATTGAACGACATTGAACTAACTTTGACTGAAAAAATAAAAATCCTTGGTTTAAACATAGACTCATCTCTTAGGTTCAGGCATCATGTTAGCTTAATTCTGCAAAGAAGTTGCGTATGCGCATGCTATATGCTAATAAACATATTTTAAATTTTAAAACCAGGAAAAAACTTGTAGAAACATTGACTCTTTCAATTTTAAACTACTCTTTAATTGTATTTTATCCTTGTCTTGATAAAGTATCTCAGCTTCCTTTACAACGCCTCCAAAATACATGTTGTCGCTTTGTATATTGTCTCAGAAAATTTGATCATGTTTCACATCATATTAATTATCTGCGGTGGATTAAAATTGTAAATCTTTTTAAACTAAATTTTCTGTCTTTTTTATATCGTTTATTTAAGAAAAAAAGTCCCACATATCTATTTGAAAAGTTAATACTAAGAAATGCTCTTCATGACCGTAACATAAGGCATAATACTCTTACTATGCCTCAGCATTCAAAGGCTCTTTTCGAGCGTAGTTACACATACAATGCAGTCAGGTATTATAACTCTTATAGAAGTTTCTTTGGTTTTTCCCCTTTTCAATTAAAGAAAAAGTTTAAAATTTTATTATTGGAAGAACAATCATGATTGTAGCTCTGATATAATCATTGCCTTTTTACCTTTTCACACTTTCGCCAAGGGTAACTGATGTATTTTCACTGAGATAACTGATATATTTTAATTATATAAAATATGTATTTTTTTTTGTTTTGTATCTTTTTATTTAATTTAGAGGTTAAGAATTAGAATAGCTCTAAGCTAATCTTCGCCTTTTGGGCAAAATGTTTTTTTTTGTTTCCCAATAAAGACTTGTTTATTTATTATATTAATTATTTTATTTTAAAAATCCAAAAACTATGCAAAATAAAATAATAACATAAAAAAAAGGATACCTAAGAATGTTTTCTATAAATTATCAGAAATATATATTCTTGGCTAAAAAAATATATTAATTTAAAGTTATAAAACGAAAAAAAAAAACAGTTAAAGGGTTTTCTAGAAATTACCAGAAATATATAGGAAAACAATAACTTAAAAATTATAAAAGGAAAACAACATACTTAAACTTAAAAGGTTTTCTAAAAATTATCAGAAAATTTATTTTTGGATAGAAAAAATAACATTTTATTAATTAAAAAATAAAAAATACTTGTATTTATATTTCTTTTAGTTCTTAGCTGCATTCAGAAGTCGTTCGTTGCCTTTAATTGTCTGATAAAACTTTAAGCAGCTTTACTTTGAATTAGCAAAGACAAGCAGTTCAGATAATTCCCGCCAATTAATGGTCATTAAAAAAAAAACTTTCCGGAAATACAGAAGTCGCAGGAATGCTTAGAGCAAAAGAAATTATTACAAATAAATTTTCAAGACCTGCTATATTTTGAAAAATAAATAACCATTTTTGGCTAGTTGTGAAAGAATGCCAAATATTTGTTTTAAAAATAGATTCTTTAACTAACATAATTTCGTCAAATAAATTGTCTAGGTTACCTGCACCTTGTAAATTTGACGAAAAAAATTAAAAGTAGGAAACTTTTCTGAATCGGGTTTTAAAGAGAGATTTCCCAACTTAGTAGGAGAGTAGGTGGTAGAGGAGCTTATTCTCGCCTGAGCCTGTACCACCCCACTTGCCCTTTAAAGGACTCGTGAAGTCTTTAGGTCTTATAGATCCTATAGGACAGGGGTCTCCAAACTTTTCAGCCTTAGGGCCATACTGATTACTCCAGTATGTTCCGAGGGCCAAAACCATGTTATCATTGTTGCCGGTGGTAAGAAGTGAAATAGTCCACTGATGAAAAAAAGTCCAAAAAGTACACAACGTTTAAAAAAGGCTGCAATCGGACTAAAGTCGCAAAAAGGGAACACTGCATATTATTAATTTTCCGTCATTATCTGTAATTTCTAGATTAGTCGTGAGTACGAGCCATGAGGAGTAACGTGACACGCATCGGGGGCACAAGCGGAAATAGGTAGTACCTTTTATCGCTAACAGATGGCCTAATAGCACGTACAGAATAATCTGTTGGTTCGAAAAAAATTCTGGTTCTTACCACTTCTAGATGGCAGTAATTGGAATTTATAAGAAGGCTAGTGGCGCAACCAAAGTCAGTTCCTATGACACTGTTGTTAAATAAAATATTGCATACCTCCTTTAAAAAGTGTTTGTGCGTGTTTAAGTTTAAGACATCTTTATAACAGTATTTTGATTTGAATTGTTGCTTTTGTGTGTGAATTAGTAGTATGGAAAAGAAGCGAAAAATTGATAGTGAATGCAGAAAATTCAAAGATCAGTGGAACATTCAGTATTTCGTAATTGAGTCCAGTAACAAGGCGCTATGTTTGATTTGCAATGAAAGCATAGCCGTTCTCAAAGAATATAATATTAAACGTCATTATGAAACAAAACATTTTCAAAATTACTCAAAATATACAGGAAGTTTGCGGACAGAAAATTGAAGCTAAGCAGCGCGGATTGAAATCGCAGCAATCTTCATTTACAAAACTCAGAACTGAACAAGAGGCTGCAACTCGTGCCAGCTGTGTGGCTCTTGAAATTGCAAAACGTGGAAAACCATTCACCGATGGAGAAATGATCAAAGAATGCATAATTGCAGTAGCCGAAGAAATGTGCCTGAAAAGGTAAATTTATTAAAAACTGTCAGTATGTCAGCAAACACTGTGGCTCGAAGGGTAGAAAACATCGCTGAAAATATATCCTCTCAACTGTTCGACAAAAATGGACATTTTGAGTAGTTTTCTTGGCCTTGATGAGTCAACGGATGTGTCAGATACTGCTCAGGTGTTGATTTATATTCGAGGAGTAGATAAAAGCTATGAAGTGCACGAAGAACTTCTTGATATGTATAGTATTCATGGCACAACTACTGGTACAGATATTTTTAAAGGAGTTGAAATGGCCATTAATCAAAAGAACCTTCGATGGAAAAACTTGAAATGTATTACAACTGATGGAGGCAAAAACATGAGTGGGAAAGATAAAGGACGGTGGTTCAAAACCATTAGTCTTACATTGTATCATTCATCAACAGTCTTTGTGCGGAAAATGTTTGGATATGTCTGACGTTCTGAAACCAGTCATATCAACTGTTAATTTTATCAGATCTTTTGGGCTGAATCACCGATAATTCCGACAATTTATTGAAAGAGATTGGAGAAACTGACTTACCTTATCATACTGCCGTACGCTGGCTTAGTTGTGGAAAGTCCTTCAGCTTTTTTGAACTTCGAGCAGTGATCGAAATTTTTTGAATGAAAAGCATCGCCCTCTTACTGAATTACAAAACAACGCATGGCTGTGGAAGTTAGCATTCTTGTTGATTTGACAAAACATGTGAACGAACGAATTTGGGATTGCAAGAGAAAAACCAGCATCCCGATTTATACACTAATATCAAATCATTCCGGAAGAAATTGAGACTGTTTCAATCACAACTCGAAGTAAATGTTTTTCACATTTTAAAACATGTGAAATATTCAGCCCACTACTGAGACTGAGTTTCCTATCGATTTTGCAATCAAACGAGTGCTTTGAAGATAAATTTTGATATCGTTTCTCGGACTTTGATGCCATTGCGAATCAAATTAAGATTTTTCAGAATCCTTTTGATACTGACATTGAAACCCTAGCCCGGAACGTCAAATGGAAATGATTGATCTACAATGCAGTGATATAATTAAGAACAAATATCAAAACTCATCTTTGTTGGAATTTTATAAGAGTCTTCCACTGACAATTTGATAATTTGCATAAATTTCTCGTGGTCTGTTTTTGTTTTTGGTACTACTTATTTGTGTGAGAAAACCTTCTACAAAATGAAGGACACAAAAAATGTTTACAGATCGAAATTAACTGATGAGCATCTTAAATCTCTTTTAATAATTGGTACAAGTAAAATTAGTCCACAACTACAAACTATTGTCAGTGGAAAATCTCAGTTACAATATAAATCTCATTAGTATTTCATATGTCATTATGTTTGTTATAAGTTATGTGGTTATTTAAAATGTATAAAATGTTAGTTGGATTCATTTAATAATTTTTAGTTATTATATATAAGTTAAATTTTCATATTATACATGTCTTTACTCATTACAATTTGTGTTTCTTTTCCCTTATCCAAAAAATAACAATAAGCCTACAAGAATGTTATGAGTTAGCGGAGTTAGCCCATACCATATCAATGTAGATGTCATATTAATAATTATTCAACATAAAATTAGAATACTTCAGTAAACTAAATTTAATTTGCTATAAAATTATTTGTTCTCTAAAAGGAGTTTTCAAGTATGCTAGCTCTCCGCGGGCCGGACAAAATCTGTCCGCGGGCCTTGGCCCTCGGGCCGTAGTTTGAACCCTGCTCGCCCTGCTATAGGACGTTCGAGTTCTGAGCGGGTGATAGGTTTTCTTCTTCCCCTTCTTTCTTTTTTCGTTCGTTTTCCTTTCTTTTTTTTTCTTTTTTTTATATGTTTTGGAAAATTTTATGGGCCCCGCCCAATAAATTAAGGATTTTTTAAACCTTGGGTCTGAAAATTTGGGGGAAAACCCAAAACCCAGAACTTCAAATAAATTTTTTAAATTATATTTTCCCCAACCCCCTATATATTTTTTAAAAACCCCAAAAATTTAAAACCCCTTTTGGGTTTGGGAATTTTATTTTTAAGGCTTTCCACTTGAAAAATTTTTAATTTCTAAATTTTTTCGTGGCTGTTTTTGCTTTTTGGTCTTACCTTATTTGTGTAAAACCTTCTTTTTCAAAATTTTTAATTTCAAAAAAATTTTTTTTACCCGGACGAAATTCCCGGGATTTTAATTTTTAATAATTGGTAAAAAATATCCCCAACACAACAAAATTTCATAAAATCTCCCCAATTTTAATTTAAACCCCTTTCTTTTTTAGGGGCCCTCCATTTTTAACCCCAATTTTTTGATTTTAAAGCATAAAATGTTGGGGTTCTACCAAATTTTGTTAGTTATTATATTCTGAAGATTAAATCGGGATAAAAATAATGGGCTTTTTTTTCTCATTATCCCCCTTGTTTTTTCCAACCTTTCCAAAAAATAACAAATTTAAACCTACAAAAGGTTAGATAATTTACCCTGAACCCCCTAATTTTAAAAGAGAAGCATATTTTTAAATTTAACAAAAATTTTTAAAATTCAGAAACAAATTTAAAATTTGGGGTATAAAAATTATTTTGCCCCCAAAAAAGGGGTTTTCAAGTAAAAATTAGTCTCCGCCCGGGCCAAAAAAATCGTCCCGGGGGTGGATTTGGCTCCAGCCGTTTAGTTTGGGACCCTCATAATCGCCCCTTTTGAATTCTACGAAAAAGGTTTTCCTCAACCACCTCCTTTTCCCAGGTTATGAACTCATTTCATCTTTTCGACCCCACGGCGGCGTTTGTGCTTACGTTCGCAACGACCTGGCTTGTGCCAGGGTTTCTAACCTCGAATCGGGTAGGCCTGATATTATTTGGCTTAAACTTACTTTCAGATCTTCCATCCAAATTCATCTGCTGTATATACCGGTCCCCGTCTGATAATTCCCACACCGAGTTCTTTGATATCCTTTCAATAAAGATCGAATATTATTTCCCAGTTTTCCATTGGCCAAAATAATCGTCCTCGGGGATTTTAATGTTCATAATAAGGATGCCTAGGCTCTACAAAAACTGATACACAAGGCAAAGCAGCTGAAAATTTCGCAATCAGCAACTTGCTCACCAATTTAATTATGGAACCTACCTACTTTCCTAGGGTTCCCATCCATAATTCTAACCCCCTAGATCTCTTTCTTCCACCCCCGATCTCTCCCAAGCATCAGTAACTGCTCCCCTTGGTCGTTCTGACCATGGTTTGGTCACCGTATATTACTCCACACATTCTGAGGCAACTGAACGCATGCCGCCACGAACCGTCTGGCACTACAACTCCGCCGACTGGGATGGTCTGAGAGATTTATTTGTCTGCTACCCTTGGGATCCTACCTGCTTTTCTACTCTCGATCCTTCCGAAATATGTAAACAAATTACCGAAACAATTCAACTAGGCATTGAGACCTATATTCCCCACACTAAAAAGAACCCCATAACTTTAAATCATAAACCGTGGTTTTCTAAATCCTGTGACAAAGCCAGACTTTTAAAAATTCAAGCCCACAAAAAGTTTCTCCAAAACCCTAGTCCCGAAAATCGACAGGCTAGCATCGAAGCAAGAAATCAGTATTATCAGACCATCTCAGAAGCAAAAGACCGTTTTAACAATCGGATAAAAGTTAAAGTTCTCACTTGCTCGAATGGCAAAAAATCGTCTGGGCTGGATGGCATACCAGCAATCGTCTTAAAAAAATGTGCTCTCGAGCTTGCACCCATCCTAACTCGCCCCTTTCGAATCTCTTACGACACGAGCATTTTCCTGGAGAGTTGGAAAGCTGCACGTAAACAACCTGTCCCGAAAAAAGGATGCAAAACTCTCCTTTTAACTATAGACCTACATCTCTTCTTTCTGTTGTTTGCAAAGTAATGGAAAAATTCATTAATTCCCAAATCTTAAAGTATCTGGAAAAACACAAGATCTTACATGATAGACAATATGGATTCCGTCACAGAAGATCCATAGTTGATCTTCTTTTCTTTCGATCAGGTCTGGCATGATGGGCATGTTAACAAACTTCCTTGCTAATCGACGTATATCAGTTACTGAAGATGGTCATTTTCCAGCTTCTACCAAATTAATGCTGGGGTGCCCCAGGGCTCAGTGCTGGCACCCACGCTGTTTCTTCTACACATTAACGATCTTTTCTCTTCCACAATCAATCCCATTCATAGTTTTGCTGACGATAGTATCCTCCACTCTAGTATTGAATTTCTTAAGCCACCATGTAATTCTGATTTGGAAAACAAGGGCAGGCCAATGCAGATATCTCTTTTACAAGACCTCAAACTTATCTTGGATTGGGGCGCTAAAAATCTTGTTTAGTTTAATGCCTCAAAGACACAGTCATGTTCGCTGTCGCGAAAAAAGTCTGCCAATGCGCATCCGTTACATATGAGCGGCCAAGTTCCACAGAACGAAGAGTCGTTTAATCTTGTCGGCGTTACTTTTACCCACTGTACGTTAGTATTTAGGCATCGGACTTCGTGGTCTGTCCAAAGATAAAAAAAAACTTTACCAATATACTATTGTCGGTATAATCAAAGTTCTTTTCAATGTAGTTAAGAACATTGTCATAAAAAAGTAAGAACTTATTCTTTATTTTTACTTTTTCATTTTGATTTATATAACGATTAATCATGTTTCTAACTTCAAAACAAAAAAAAACCTTTCATCGTTTTTAATGCTAATTTTAAACTTAACACCTTTAAAATGTTTAAAAGGATCGATACGTGTGGTTTCATTGGCCTCCAATTTTGAAATCGTTCTTTAAAAATTGGCAACACATGCCTACAGAAAGGAAGACAAATTGCGTCCTCCGCAGTGGCTGCGGAGGAGGGTGGGCATTTTTGTTCAAAGGAGGACAGTCCTTCGGGTTAGAGGACGGTTGGCAACCCTACTCGAAATTGAAGAAAAAATCTCATTTATGTTTTTTTTTGTATAATTAAATCATTATCATTATTTACAGTGAACAAATCAGTAATGAAGAAACAGTTTTAAGGGAATCTAATCCGTTAAAAATTGAAGAGATTTACTTAGAAGCTAAGGATGAGGAAAACGGGTAAGTTGATTCATTGCTTAAGTTGAATATCCATAGAATAAAGAATAGAATAGAATAAATCTTTATTGTGTTAACCAAAGGTTTTACATACGTCAATTGAATAAAAATAAGTTTAATTAAACAGATCAGAGTAATAATATAAACCAGAACAATTTACATAGAAAACATAGTGTTCCCGAAATAATATACTAAAGATAATGATAATAGTAACAATAACACACTTTAAACCAACATGACAATTACATAATAAAATAGTAATTAAATGTTTAGTGGTGTTGTCATGTATTCCTCAACGCTATAAAATGCGTGTTGTATCAAATACTGTTTGGTAGTGAATTCAAATTTTTTCATAGGCAGGCTTCTTGTTTCTGGATTAAGTTTATTATATAGTTTAACATTAAGAGAATTGTTTATTGACCTTTGCAATTTAAACCTCTGCAATCGCAGGTGATCTGCACTTCTAGTATTATAATTATGTACATCTGAATTCTGCTCAAGTAACTTTTGTGAATCTCAAGTAGGCTTTGAAAAATATAGATGCAGGGGACCGTCAGTAGTTTTAGACGAATGAATAATGGTCGACAATGATCTCTAAAACCCACATTAGCCAATATGCGAACAGCTTTCTTTTGTAAAATAAACACTCTAAGTGCTTGGCTACTATTTCCCCATAGAAGAGTTCCATGGGATATGTGGGAATAAAAAAAAGCAAAGTATAAACTCATCAGACAGGCGGTGCTTACAAACCCTCCCAGCCTCCTCAGAAGAAAAAGAGACGACGAAAGCCTGCGACACACCCGATCAACATGTCCCCGCCATGTAAGGCCATCATCCAATGTTATGCCCAATAACCTGACACAGTCACCCGAAGTGCACCTTGGATTGCTTGAAATGAAAATTCTTTGGATTTTTTCCCTGTTCATACTTAACTTATTTAAATCAAACCAACCCTTCGTCTTTTGCTCAAGAGAAGACATGCTATTCTGTAGCGTCTGGGCATCGCCAGCTGACGCAATCAAACTTGTATCGTCAGCATACAGTAGACATCGATGTGGCATAAGATAATAGTACAGATCGTTAATGTACAAGTTAAACAGGATGGGTCCCAAGATTGATCCCTGTGGTACTCCATACTTCACCCTTGTAATAGTAGACACATCATTCTCCTGTTCAACATACTGAGTTCGGTTTGAGAGATATGATCCGAGATCAACACAACACCCCTAATACCGTAGTAGCTTTCCATCTTGTTAAGCAATCTCTCATGATCGACACAATCGAAGGCTTTGCTGAGGTCACACAGTGTCACCCCCGTAAGTTTTCCCTCCTCAAAGCCCCCAACCGCATTACTAATCACTTCAGAAACGGCCTGAATGGTAGATTTGCCAGTTGTGAAACCATACTGACCGGGGTTAATAATTTTATGCTTACTCAAATATTTTACAAGTCTGAGCTTAAGGATAATTTCAAATATTTTTCCAAAGATATACTTGTATTCCATGTGTTGGTTACACTTATAACTCACTAATAGTCCAGTCACTGAACGTTTTCCGCTTTAAATTCCTCGTAAGTATACTGATTGACTTGAAATTTGACAGTAGTTGTAAAAATATAACGCCGATATGAGGTTCCGCCCTGGGAGTGAACGCCATCCCTTCTCGGGAATGTAAATGTTAATATTTAAAATAACCCCAAAATCGATGGATAAACTAATTTTAGGCAAATAATCTCATCATCATACAAATATTATAAAGCGAAAAGATTTGATTGCTTGTTTGTTGGTCTGTTTGCATTAAATAGGCTCCGAAACTACTGGGCCGACATGAAAAATTTGTTTACCATAAGAATTATTCCTGATGAACATAGGCTAGGAAATAATTTTAGGAAAGTCACACCCTAAAGGGGGAGAATGGGGGGTGAAAGTTTGTATTAAACTTCATCATTTCTAGACTGAGAAGTATTAAAATGGGCATTTAGGCTTTTGATAATGATTAAAAATAATCAGTTTTAATATTTTTTTAGATTACATCTGTTGGGCAGGTTAAAAAGGGGATGAAAGTTATATGTACAGGGTTATTCATTTTAAAGTAAACAGGGCTTTATTTTTGAAATTCCCTGTACTTTTTTAAAAAACGAATATAGCCATTTTGTGTATTTTTTCCGTAGAATTCAATAATCCAATCAGATAAGCATTTGAAACAAAAACAAAAGAGTTACAGCACGAGAGACGTATTTTTTAAATGGAATACCCCGTATATCTTTATATCAATAGATAGAGATTTTCACGAGGAATTTGGTGATATAGGGGTTGCTGGGTTTATTTCCTGCGGTTCTGCAGCAATTGTCTAAAAACTGCGTGATACTATAAGGATAGTTTCACCTGAAAAAACCTGGCTGCCACAGGTCACAGGTGCTTATTTGTCAAAGTCAAGAATTTAAAAAATACGTTTATTACTTTTTGTAGTAGTTTTATAATGAGGTTTTCATCTGAAAAACGGCTTCAAATTATATTTTATGCCGTTATATATATGATATATCTATTTCTAAACCAAATGTCCTCAATATCGTTTTCAAGAAGATTGAGATATCTTTCTCCAGTTAAGGACCCCCTATAGAATATTGGCCCGACAATTCTATTGTTAAGCGCACCACACCAGACATGAAGAGAAGACCTCCCTTGGTATTTAATCTCTTGAAATTTCCTGGGATTTGTCTTGCCCATATGTACGTATTCGTCGGTTGCCCCCCTGATGTAGTGAACGTAGCTTTTATCCGTCCAAAGAATCGTTTGAAACAGGGTAGGATCGTTATCTTGTTCATTGATTAAACTTTTGGGAACAAATTGAAAACGAAGTTCCTTTTGTTCACGTGTTAAATGCTGCACTGGAAGAACGTGATATGGAAGATACTTTAAATATTTCAGTGTTCTCTGAATCGTCCAATTTGGTTACCCCTTTTTTTGAGGGTCATATCTCAAGTTTCTAACTGTGTCAGGAATTGACTTCATGGGATACAAATTAAAATAATTTAGAATAGCTCGATCTCGTTCTTTTTTTCTCATTGTAGTCCTTTTTCTAATATGTAACGATTTTGTTTCGTGGAATAAGACTTTCAGTTTTAAAATCGTTTTTACTGATATATTTCGGTGGAAATTTGCAACATATATTCGTTGTGTTCTCCTGGCATTTTCTCCACATTTATAATAGAGAGTTATAATTTGAAGTCGTTTTTCTGATGAAAACCTAATTATAAAAATATCCAAAAAGTAACCCTATTTTTAAAATTCTTGACTTTGACAAATAAGTACCTGTGACCTGTGGCAGCCAGGTTTATCAGGTGAAACTATCCTTATAGTATCATGCAGTTTTTATACAATTACAGCAGAACCGCTTGAACTAAACCCAGCAACCCCTATATCACCGGATCCCTTGTAAAAACCTCTATCTATTGATATAAAAATATACGGGGTATTCCCAAGGAAGTTTAAAGGTGTATGGAAGCCCAATGCAATGGCCCATTCGATCAAAAAATGTCCAGCCCAGTATGAAAATATCTGTCAGAGTTGGCCCCGCCGATTCTGCGCAATAACAAAATTCCACGAAATATTAATGTGTTGTTTACTTACACACTGATAACCCGTGTATAGTTAGGCAACACATTATACTTTTATGAGAGCCGGAATATTTTTGGATTGATAAAAAACCCTTTTTATTTTAGTGACTAGTGTTTATTAAATTGTGACTATAATTTTGTGTTTATTGTTTGTTACTTATAATATCGTAACGAAATGACTAGATGTTGTATGGTTTTGTCTTGTAAATCCAAGGGTATTTTTTAGTTTAGGCAAAGACAATTGTAGTTATCACTATAGACGCCCAGTCCCTTTGTATAAATACTTTTTGCCGACAATCGAATTTTATTAGAATATTTAATTTTTACCTGCTGAGGTACCTCTCAGCGTTGCCGTTATGACTTTTACTATGTCATAGTCTATTTAAAGCGTAGGCTTCTCCGCACATATTTATGTTGCAAAAAAAACGCACTGCTTTTTGCACAGATATTATTCGAGGAAACGAAGAAATGCACGATGAATTTTTTGTGCTGTAAGATAAATTTAAATGCTGTTTTTGGTATTCGATTCGTAAGGAAAAATTTTGTGAACAAATTTCATTAACGGAAAATGAAAAATCTGCCGTTGTGCATTAGAAAAATAAATTTTAGGAATGCATTTTTATAGTTTGTAATTAGAAAAAAAATATAATTGTAAATTTAAATGCATTTTATACGAATCAAATGCAAAAACCGCATACAAATCCACCTGCAAAATCCTCGTAAGGCCTATTGAGAGGCTGGTGCGCGCCAGTACGCCACCGCTGTTAGTGAATAAATAAATTATTATTGTTAATATAAAATAACATAAGAGTTTTTGTTGCATTTAATCTTTTTTATGTAAACAAAAAGGTAATAATTGTGCAATTGAGCATCATTTAATATGAAATGTAAATACAGAGTGTTTCAAAAGTCCTGAATGGAACTAGAATTTTCTGGTTGGCTAGTAAGCCCAAGGGGTTAAGGAAAAGCTGCTAAAAATATTTAAAAATTATTGACAATAATATAAATCAAATTACAGGTCCTATATTTGTTTTAAAAAAGAGCAGGCTTTTGAGCAATCTTATACAGTTATAAAAAAAATCATCGTCACATCATCAGCTCTTTTATATTTATTGTACTTTTATTATAAAACGTAATTTACGTTGTATAAGGATTGCTGGGTTTAATTGTATAGTTTTTAAATATTACCTATTTATTGAGAACAATATATAAGACAATTTATTTATTCTAAAATTTTGGTAATTGTTTAAAATCACGACCCCACTTTTTTGGCATGTAAAATCAACCAGAATAGTATATTAAACAACAAGGTTTGAAACGACTCCTTGCACACGGGCGAGACAAATTGATGGACCGAGACGAAGTCGAGGTCCACAAGTCTCATGAGCGCAAAGAGGTTTTCTAACGAGTTTTTACGATACTTTTCAATACACTGCAAATAAAAAAACATTTTTTGTGTAAATTTTTATTTAAAACAAACGCAAACAAAATAATGAAAACAAGAAACTACAGACTATAATTCTAGCAAACAGGAAACTTCATAACTATTTTAAAAATATTAATTGTAATGTTTACTTCTGCAGGAATCGTCGCATTGTTGATCGACTTTTTAACGATGGAGACAAATATTTTCTGGCACCTTGCTTATACAGTTCTCTCTGTCGCTCTTTTCAGAAGTATTTGAAGTTTCTTGCGGCACTTCATTACTCAATTGTTGCTGTGGCTGTGCCGCAACAGACGACACAGAGGAAGAGATCCTCTGGAAACATCCATTTTATTACTAAGCGAGTCATCTATATAACTTTCGGCGACTGAGCTGATTTCCATCCACCATGGCGCTTCAGGAGCCAGCAAATCTGATCCAGAATTACCAATATTGTGGCTGACTTCGACCGCCTAAAAGCAATGCCCGGTATAGGCTTCTGGAGTTTCAACATCAAAATTTATGATGTCTTTGCCATACCGCCAATTTTGTTAATTCCAATGTTTTTGGCGAGTGCATTTTCCATTTTGATAATTAAGAAAACGATCTGTTTGCAGGAGGAGGTCGAAGGGCAGAATACTTTTTTAAGATGGTGTAGAGTACCTTGACACTGTGAAATGACTCTCGGCATCTTCGTTTTGGTATTCTCTAGTTACTCAATATTGTACAGTGGGTCCGTCATATTTTCTTTTTTTTTTAAGGAAGCACAATTCTTCTCTTCGGCATGCCCCAGAGAGTCCGACTGCCACCACTGCCTGAATAAGAAAAAATACCGATAAGTCTTTAGTTTTATTCATTTTAAGTAAGTACTTTATGAAACTAGCACTATTTAAAAACAGAATTAAAAACTCTGCCTACTAAACCTTCTCACTATAAAAAATGACACCATAAAATAAATAAAATAACTGTGATGCCTACCTTGATTAGCAAATATTTCTCGTCTGAAGCGTTCTTTAGGAAGCGGCAAAAATCATTCTCGCTAAGAATTTTGACTTCTTTGGCACATAGTTTTTTTTGATTTTCTTTTATTAGGGCCTGCAACTTCTGGTATTTCCCAATATCCGTATTTTGGTTTGCCCTCAGGTTGATTTATTACAGTGCAGGTGCTCCATAATGTTGAAGACTTGTATTTGTTCACAGCTCTTCAAAGTACACCAACATAACATTTTCGGAAAACGTTTGTACGTTATTTGCTTGTCTCCACTTCATAAATCGATGTAACTCGGCTTCATATCGATCTCTTTGACTTTGTTGAAGAAGTAGGTTTGACGAGATTAAACTCGCTTTTAGAATTTCTTCAGAATCGGACATTTTTTCGCGAAATCCTGGAAAATTTTTTGTATCTAAATTGGTATCTAATCAACAAAACAAGAAAACTATGACGGTTGCTATGGAATAAAGCCTACTTTGAGTTTTCTATATTTTTGACATAACAATAAAAACCATAATAAATCATATTGAAAGACAGAACCGTGTGCAAAAAAACATATTTTCCTTGCACACATTGTGCGCAAAATACACCAAAGCTTGTTTAGCGTGTGCAAAACCCCATTTTCTAAAGCAGTCGTATAAAAAATTTTTTTTTAATTTGACAGATATTTTTATTTTTTAAGTTTATCGATAATAAAGTTTTAAAAAAATCAAAAATGTTAATTTTTCGATTAAAAAGTTTTTTAGAATTTTTTTTATATTAATATTTAAAAAAAAATAAATATTTGCTTTACACATGGAATATAAAACAAATTACTAGAAATTGCAAAACTTAATTGAATGCATTTTTATTTTCAAAATAAATAAAACATTTTCTATAAAATTTAAAAGATTTTTTTTTGTAAATCTCGGGAAGGGGAGCAGATACGATTTCAATTTAAACTGGATTTTACAGAGCAAACATGGAGTATTCGAATCCCGCGCCCCGTTAGCTTTCACATTTTTATTAATCTTACCCATGCTTCAGAGGTACCGTGCATAGTTAAATATACCGATTATTTAAGCAGGAATATAAAATATAATTGAATAAGAAAAAAAATACTATCCAATTAAAATTAACGCGCGACCTAAATTGTTTCCCATATTTTCCAGAGTAAGTGGCTTTCAATCCCCCCGGAACTTAATTTTTTTAAATTTATTTCAGTCCTAAAAATAAATATAGAACCTTGTTTGCAATCATAAGGAGTAACCGCAACAACTGCCTGTTTTTTTTTTTCACCATTTACAAAAACATGCCAATATAAATTTTATACTAAATTACTCGTTGCAAAAAATTAAGATAAGCATTGCTTTTCGGTTTTTGCAAATTTTAAAAATCACCCCATTTAGAGGTTTGGAAAATCGCCAAATCTGAAGATTTTGCGAAAATTGTAATGGTATTAGAAATTTCTTTCACTGTAATTTTTGTTTCCCATGGACCTTAGAAAAATAAAATACATTTTCATCCCTAAGAAGGTTGTAAAACCAACCCCATAAACTATGTGTGGGTGAAATCATCCACTAAAATATATAAAATCGTATACAACTTTAAAATTGCAAAACATCGGATTTTTAGGACATATCTGATAAGAAATAAATGTTTATGATAATCAACTACCCTATTCTAAGGTGGAACTAACCTAATAAATAGGAAAAATTAAATAAAAATACTTTTTAAGAAAAGTCTTAGTTGGTATTTTTTGAATATTAACCAGTGTACTAGATTAGTTCATGGTTTTTAGCAACTCCCGCAAGGGTGGAAGTATTATTTTATTTTTTTAAGAAAGTCCATTTGAAACAAAAAATTCAGTGAGAATAACTTCTAATACCAACGATTTTTGAATTTTTTAGATTTTGGCATCTTTCCATCCCTAAATTGATGTAGATTTTTAAAAATTTGCACTGGCTTTTATGAATAAATGTAAAACATAAAAAACTTTAAATTATTAAAAATATATATTTGGATGGAATATCTCAAATATAACATGAATTTTCTTAATTTTGGGGGATGAATTTATCCCAAAATGGTTTTTTTAAGTATCTCAAAAACTTACACTTCTTTTATACTTGGATCAAAAAATAAAGCTTTTGAAAAAGCTAGTATTTCGTTCTTTTTTTCTATGATTGGGTTGTTTCCCTTAAAAAAAAGGGTTTGACTATCATATACATTTTTTTTTTATTGTGTCAAAAAAAATTGTTTTTTGTTTTTTTAAAGTTGTACATGATTTTATATATTTTGGGAATGATTGTACCCCATAGTTCAGGGGGTTGTTTAAAAACCCTTGGGGATAATGTATTATTTTTTTTTTTGGTCCATTTAAAAAATTCCCAGTGAAATAACTTCTTACCACTGTATTTTTTTTAGTTTGGCATCTTTCAACCAAAATTGATTAATTTTAAAATTTGAGGCCTTCCTTAATGAATAAATGTGAAAAAAACAGGCAGTTTTTAAGCGACTTTTGCGGTCACTCTTTTAAATATCAAATATTTGAATTAATAACTATTAAAAGGTTACTCTAAACACCGATTAAATTTTAGGTGTCGATCATATAATTATAAGTTATTATTAGTCTAAATAATTTTAATATACATGTATAGATAAATACTTACCACAGTTTATAATCAAATGTTTACATAGTGTACTATTCTTGTAGGGAAAACGAAAAAGCCTAACTTTATCTGCTCTTCGATTTACTCTGCAGTCATAATATTGACATAGATTTCCCGACATTTTAACAAGAATACAAATTTTAATTACCACAGGGAAAACACAAACAAATCACAACGCACAAATGACAATACGATATGCTATGAATTAAACAAAAACGTTTTTTTTTTTTTAACTCAAAAAAACTAGCCGTTTTTTGCTTCTTTGATGGCCACACTTTAATTAATAATTCTCACTTTATTTGAAAATAGTAATAAACTAAAAAATACATGCGTTTATTTGGATTTTATTTATAAAAAAAAATTAAATAAATTTAGGTGAGCCTATACAAACATTTCTTGTTATGTAGGGATGTCTTATAATAAAAAAGTAGAATTTGTAAAAATTTGAAATTATGTTTACCAACGTGTATTCTTATACTAGGTATAAATATATTTTAGGAAATAAATCCCCACAGTACGAGTAAAACGAATATAAATTCGAAGCCTATTTTCGACAGAAATAATTCCTACTTTCTGTTACTTTTTTTATTGGTTTGGCAACAGTGTTCGTTTTTACAGCAGCCTGTGCACGTATATTTTCTCGATGGACGCTCGCTCACGGAATCTCAGCAAGCGAGCGTCCAAACCTATTACCAAAAATTTTACATTGTTCTGTGTGTCTATAGTGGTAACTACAATTGTCTTTGGTTTAGGTAAGTATTTCTTATATTTAAATTAGGTGCTTCTTATGAGGCCTAACGTTAGGTAACCGAATAAATAATAATATATCAATTATGAATAATAGACAATGAAAATTTCATAGGAAATAGCAGTGAAAGTAAGGCAATCTTAACTATCTTTTAGATGATTTCCACAATGTTTGTGTATTTCTGTGGATTATTAAAAAGAAATAAGGTTTTTTTTAAATACTTTTTATTTCATTTAATAATTTAGTACATTCTTTTAAAGGATCAAAATTATTAAATTACTGGGCAGACCAGGAATTTGAATATATACAGGTCCCTCTAATTGAATAAAAAATACATTTTATGTTAAAGTTCAATTTTGCTTTACCTGTATTTGTTTAACAATAAATTAGATTTTTGGTTTCGTAATCTTACATTATCAACTTTTTAAGCTCGACATACTGTAGACACATAATATTTAACGGATACTGTTACAATGGATACTCAGGTACCAAAGGTTACTAAACATTTTTAACCACTGTTATTCTGTCTCAGAAATGTTTGTTATTAGTAAAAAGTATATGCCTAAAAAGCAGTTATCGAAATTTTCACTTTTTAATGTACAACCAGAATCTTAGGATTAGATTAAACTTATTTACACTATCTTGCCCTTCTTTTATCACAAAATTGGTGATAAGTACATGAAACTATCATACAATGTATGAGATTTATTTTTGTTTATTTACAAAGGTTTTTTGTAAAAATACAAAACTCCCAAAAATATCGACCATTTAAATAGAAGGCTGTAAAGTGGCACCATCTATTTTTTCCATATTATATCAGATGATATAAAATCCAATATTACACAATAATTTTAAATATTCTATAGTAGTATCATTTAATAACCAACAATTTTGTGCAAAAAATAAAAAAAAAACAGTAAATGTTTTAATTTAACATTTGATGGTGTTAACTTTATAGATAGTAACAAAGAATTATGGAAGTCCAGCCCTGACCTACTATTCATTGCGCAAACTCCGCCGGGCCAATCCCCCTATTCCCGCTGCCCTGCACGCCTGGACAATTTTGTTCTACAGTATTGGGCTTCCATACACCTTTAAACTTCCTTGGGTATTCCGTTTAAGAAATACGTCACTTGTGCTGTAACTCTTTTGTTTTTGTTTCAAATGTTTTTCTGATTGGATTATTGAATTCTACGTTTTTAAAAAAAGTACAGAAAAGTTCAAAAATAAAGCACTGTTTACTTTTAAATGCTCTAATACTCTAATTTATATTGCATTAGTTTTTAAAAAATATCGTAAGAACCGTTTTCGAAATATTCCGAAATGAATGCATGGCTTTTATACTTGACAAATATCGACAATATTAATTATATTTTAATTTTATTTAATTCTTAAGAACAGCCGTTTTACGAGTGGACTACCTTAAAGGGGTTCTTTGGTTTGACGGTCTAATTTTATGCATTTTTTCGGGATTTTTCTGTAAGGACCAGTGAAGAGATAGAACTTTGGAGTTTTTATTATTTATTTATAAGTGTTTAAAGAATCTAAATATAAATTTTTAGCTAAAAATACCTGCCTCGAAAAAATGGACCTTCACTTCCTCCACGAAATTAGCTGATTGGCTTATCCGAAACTAAAAAAATCGGCGGCGTTTTAATTTTTAAGCTTAAATACATGGAATAAACTATTTAAATTTTTTTTTTTTGAAAATTGGATTTTTGATAGACTTCGGAACAAAAACTTCGAATTTCCTACTTTCCTAGGGTTCCCACCCATAATTCTAACCCCCTAGATCTCTTCCTTACTTCCACCCCCGAACTCTATCAAGCATCAGTAACTGCTTCCCTTGGTCGCTCTGACCATGGTTTGGTCACCGTATCTTACTCCACTCATTTTGAGGCAACTGAAAGCATGCCGCCACGAACCGTCTGGCACTACAATCGGCCGGATGGGATGGTCTGAGAGATTTCTTTGCCAGCTACCCTTGGGATCCTACCTGCTTTTCTACTTTCGAACCTTCCGAAATATGTAAACTAATTACCGAAACCATTCAACTAGGCATTGAGACCTATATTCCTCACACTAAAAAGAACCACATAACCTCAAATCACAAACCGTGGTTTTCTAAATCCTGTGACAAAGCCAGACTTTTAAAAATTCAAGCCCACAAAAAGTTTCTTCAAAACCCCAGTCCCGAAAATCGACAGGCTAGCATCGAAGCGAGAAATCAGTATAATCAGACTATATCAGAAGCAAAAGACCGTTTTAACAATCGAATAAAAGATAAAGTTCTCTCTTGCTCAAATGGCAGTAAAGCTTTCTGGTCCTTTGCCAAAAATATTAGTCAGAACTTTTGCACAAATTCTTTTCCAACCCTAATCTCTGAAGATGGAATTGTCTCTACCTCCAAAGGAAAAGCCGAACTATTTGCCAAACAATTTGCTGCCAATTCTACGCTTGATCCTCCTATTAATCTTCCCCTTCCAACATTTTCCCTGTTTCCCATAAAATGTCCGATATAATTTTTAAAGTCAAACAGATCAAGTGTATTCTTTCTTCTCTTAATACTAAAAAATCGTCTGGGCAGGATGGCATACCAGCAATCGTCTTAAAAAAATGTGCTCCCGAGCTTGCACCCATCTTAACTCGCCTCTTTCGAATCTCTTACGACACAGGCATTTTCCCGAGAGTTGGAAAGCTGCAGTGTGCAACCTGTCCCCAAAAAAGGATCCAAAGTCTCCTCCAACTAGACCTATATCTCTTCTTTCAGTTGTTTGCAAAGTAATGGAAAAATTCATAAATTCCCAAATCTTAAAGTATCTGGAAAAACATAAGATCTTACATGATAGACAATATGGATTCCGTCACAGTAGATCCACAGCTGATCTTCTTTCCTTTGTCTCACACAACTGGAACAAGTCCCTTGAGTTTCTTGGTGAATCCCAAATCGTTGCTCTTGACATACCCAAAGCTTTCGATCAGGTCTGGCATGATGGGCTTCATAACAAACTTCCTTCTTACGGTTTTCCACCTAAGCTTTGCTCCTGGCTTTCCAGTTTCCTTTCTAATCGACGTATATCAGTTAGTGTAGATGGTCATTCCTCCAGCTTCTACCAAATTAATGCTGGGATACCACAGGGCTCAGTGCTGGCACCCACGCTGTTTCTTCTAGACATTAACGATCTTCTCTCTTCCACAATCAATCCCATTCATAGTTTTGCTGACGATAGTACCCTCCACTCTAGTATTCAATTTCTTAAGCCACCGTGTAATTCTGATTTCGAAAACAAGCGCAGGTCAATGCAGATATCTCTTTCACAAGACCTCAAACTTATCTTGGATTGGGGCCCCAAAAAATCTTGTTCAGTTTAATACCTCGAAAAACAGTCATGTTCCTGTCGCAAAAAAGTCTGCAAATGCTCATCCCTTACATATGAGCGGCCAAGTTCTGCAGAACAAAGAGTCGTTTAATCTTGTCGGCGTTACTTTTGAGAATAACCTCAACTGGCACAAACACATTTTATCCATAGCTTCGGCAGCTTCAAAAAAGATTAGATTTCTCTTCCGAGCCAGAAAATATTTCTCTTCTTCCAATCTGTACACTCTGTATGTATCCCAAATCAGACGCTCTTTAGAATATTGTTCTCATGTCTGGGGAATGGCGTCCCCTACAACACTTAGCATTCTGGACTGCATTAATGATTTTCCAACCGCGTCACAGAAAGGCTTCCTTTCTTCCCACCGTCGAAGTGTAAGGATCTGCGCTCTCTATGGTATTTTCACCTTTCAGAGGAGTTGGCCAGTATAATTCCTTTTTGGCAGCTCCCAACAGAGCAACACGTTGTGCAACTTGTATGCATCTTTTTCGGGTTCAGTTAGAGAGCCCCGAACTTCCCGCTTTCTTCGTTCCTTCATCCCTAGGTGTCAAGACTATGGAACCCTGCTGCCCCAAATTTTTTCCTTCTCCTCCCAATCTCCAAAAATTTAAGTTCCGTGTGAACAAACTCCCTCTCACCACACTGAAGACACCCACGGTACGTTAGTACTTAGGCATCAGCCTTCGTGGACTGTCCCAAGATAAAAAAAAGAGGGTACCTACGCGACCTAATGTGAAGGTGTCGTCACATACCCTGCGGTCCGGGCGCTGACACCCACCTTGTCCTGCGTGGCCCTTGGTCAAATAAGTGTGACGATCGCTGGTCTAGATTGTTGTTTTGTCTCCGGCGTATAGTGGCAAATCCATAAAAATCATGTATTTTCTGTCAACTTTTTGTTACAAAAAATAGAAATAATTTAAATATTGAGGTGATAATAGTTCATTACATGCGTCTATATGTGTTGAGTCAACCCTAAAAATTTAAAGTAAATCGCTCAAGCTGTTCTAGAGATACGATGTAGGACAGTTTAGTAAATTTCGCAACGTAAATAACTACACCAATTTTTTCCTAAACTTGTTAAAACTTGTTTGTACTTGTATAAACAAATATTTGTATAGAAGGGTCTCAGGTATCAAGCCGACAGAACACAATAGGGTCGGCCTCTCAGCGCTCCGAGTACCTGCCCCTTTTAACTGCTGTATCTTTATAAGGGCTTTGAAACTTGAAAAATTACTTTACCACCATATCATAGTTTAAAGAATATACAATATATAAGTTTTGTCACTCGTGGCGGCTCTCCAAATGCACCCCTCTTATCCCCGCCTGTCCAATATATTCGTACCAGTCTATTGTGTGAAGCCGACTGATACCAAAGATAATACTACTACGAATAGATGGTTCATTTCAATGGGGCGTTTTGAATTAGTTCGGAGATATCAATGCTTCCGTAAATGCGAATAAAATTAAGTCGGTAACCTCTGCCCCAGCGAAACAAACCGTGCGACATTGCCAATGTCTGTCACTTGTACCTTATTCGGAACACAAAGTAGCGAAAGCGGGCGGCTAAACGGTATGTGTATTTTCAAGTCGCGTTTCATCACGCCAATAGTAAAGGCCTGCCGGCAACACTGTTTAACTTTCGTTCAAGGATAGCGCGAAAATCTCTCGATGGACATCGGCTCGCGTTAGCCAAAGTCCATTAGGGGTATCAAAAATATAGCATTGAATGGTTCATCTTATCCGTAGTAGTATTATCTTTGCTGATACGCAGTGCGCTTGATATCGTTTGGCTGTAACCGTGTACTTTGGTATATCGTGCCCCTAAAAAATTGTTGAATGTGTCTGGTAAGAATATTTGTTTAGTTGATAATTGTAAAAGTAGAATAAACGGCGATTTATCGTTTTTAAAGTGCCCAAAAGTCCATATTAATATAAATCATATAGATGAGACTATTTGTATTGAAAATATATCAAGCTTTCAAATGTCAAGCTCGGTAAAGTGCTTTGGGATTCGCTGAGTTCCACAAATTTGCTAATTATACGCTAGCACAATGTCAGAACCGTATTAAAGTTTCTGTTTTTTTAAAGATGAAGATTTTTCAAACCTTGAGCCTTCTAGAGAGGGTAATTTTTAAGATTTGTTCTATTAAAAGCTAGAGTAAAATTACCTGGGTGTACCTTTTAATGTTTAATTAGACCATCTTTAGAGTACTCTGTATCTGTATCTGAAGATGAGGAAGGTGATAGATATCAGGGCACCTAGTCCTCAGTAGGCCCGTTGTGCTTCTTCCTAAAGGGGACTCCTCACTTAGTACGCCTTAGTACATCCTTCTGATGTAAAGTAGGTGAGAATGTCGGCTAAGGAAAGCGAATACTCACCCAGCATGGATCTTCTCTTGGACGAGAGTGCAGGGCAGTCACAAAGGATGTGCTCCACCGTCTCGTCTTCCTGTTCACAACCTCTACATAGAGGCGTGTCATTTATACCCATTCTAAAAAGGTTCTTTCTTAATGGACAATGTCCGGTCAGAACGCCCGTGATTAGGCGAAGATTAGCCCTAGGCATTGCCAAGTAATGTTTAGCTGTATCTCTGTCAGGATAGTTCAGTAACTCCCTGGAAAAGTTACAGTCTACTGTTTCATCCCATCGTCTTGTTAACTGCTGATGAGAGTGTCTTTTGATTAGGTCCTTCATCGCAGATCCTGTCAGACCTACGAAAAGTTCGGGTCCAAAAGGTTTGGTCCCGGCAGCCTTCCTTGAGCTATCTATCTCGATTTTTTTTTCATATTGTGTGCAATATAATTATTTTTTAAGTCTTTTTATGCTTAATGCATTTTAAACGCAAAATTCCGAACTAAACTATATCTTGTTATCTAGTTACCATAAAATGTTTAAAAATGTGCTGCATTATCAAGTTTTTTCTTTTTTACTTTTTGTTAAATTTAACAATTGTTAAGTCCATTGCTAACTTTAACAACGCGTTCATCACTCGGTCGTAAATCTTTGTATTGATCCTAATATAAAAATTCGTTGTCACCCGGTATAACGCACTAAAAAATAAAAACAGCGATACCATTCTATTTTTTCTCTAATTTTTAAGTTGAAAAGAAGGACAGTTCTATTGGATGACCCTATGTGTAATAAACGCTGTTCCTTAAATTATTATCATAAAATTATTTGTAACCAAGGCAATATTCCATGAATATGTTCATAAAGCTACATTGCCTTAAAAATAGTTCAATAAAAAACATTGAATCGTATCCCATAATATAGGAACTTTTCTTTTTTGTAGTTTATCTGGGAACCAGTTTAACGTAGTGGTAAAGGATATTATTGATACACATGTTAGAGAATTCGTTACTGATAGCAGAAAAGGCAAGGCGTATGAACACGTTAATAGTACTTCTCAAAAAGTAAAAGTAAACGATTTAAAAGACCAACTATTTTCGCAAAAGAATTTGCCTGAATTAAGCATATACTGTTGCAACCAGTGTGGATATCAAACTAAATATAAAGGCAACCTAAAAGTACATGTTCGCCGTCATGAAAATCACAAGGAGGAGTATAAATGTACCGAGTGTGATTTTAAAACTATTTATAAACATATTTTAAAAAGACATTTTATCAGTCTCGGTCACAAGAGTCCGGTGCACAAATGTACTAAAAATGTTTATAAAACAATAATTAAAAGCAATTTTATAAGACGCCTTACGTCCCATAAGAGTCCAGAAGAAGTTGAAGTGTACAAATGTGATGAATGTGGTTTTGAAACATTTGATAAAGCTAGTTTTAAAAATCACACTATTCCCAATAAGAATCCCGAAGAAATTGAACCGTTTAAATGTAATGAATGTAGTTTTAAAACAGTTTATAAAAGTAATTTAAGAAAACATGTTTTGCGTCATAAAAATTCGAAGAAGAAATAGGAAGGCATGATGGTAAATTTCAAAAATTAATAATATTTTGTGTTTATTATAATATGAAATAGAATTTATGGATTATAAAAAAATATTTTTTTCTTTTTAAAATCCGCAAATCATAAAAAACCTTTAGAAAAAGACAGGAACAAACGGTACACGGCAAGAAACAAGTAAGTTTTTCTTCTTGTTACGTCAAATTCGAAAGTTATTCGGCTAAGTCCGATAACCGAGACCTTTTGTCTGCGTGCATATATCCATTTTTTCTTTTTGTCTAATTTCCAACTAGCAGTCGGAAATGTATAAAATTTGCAGTTACTATTTTTGCCAGTATTCTTACATTCAACTACACAACATCTATTATGCGCCATTTTTAATTTTTTTTTTTTTTTTACATGTTTTAAAAAAATTTGACCACTAAAACGCTGCAACGTTAGCTTCCCCCCTCCTTGCCTATGCTTGGAAAATAAAACCTGTTTAAAAAATATACGATATATAAACGTTGTATATATATAAATTTTTTTATAATTAATATATTTAATATTATTTTCTATATTGTTTAATGATTATAATGATAAATTTGACCACTCGAGCGCTGCAATCGATTCAGCTGTCCCCGCTCCTTTGAACTCAATACCACGTATTTTTAAGGATACAATGCTATATAACCTTTATATTTAAAGAATATACGATATATAAACGATATGTGATATTATATATTAATGGTGTTTGGAGATTTTAATCTTCCAGATGTGCGTGGGTTATGGAGGAGGATCATCTCATTCAGAGTGGTTTGGTAGTGATGTGGCTGAGGTTTGCTTAGTAATATTTATTACTTGAATTGCAACAGGTTAACCATGTAAGAAATTGCTTAAACCGAACCTTAAATTTGATTTTTCTGATGAATTTAATAGACTCACAGTTTGTGAATCTTCCAGCCCCATAAGTTCTGTGGATGCATTTCACCCTCCTTTGGAACTGAAATTTTCCGTGATAGTTTTTTAATAAAGGATTACAAAACAAGCATAACCATTTATATTTTCCATAAAGCAAACTATGAAGCTATTAACAATGCTCTGATGGAATGTGACTGGAGTTTTCTTAATGAGAATGTGGATCTGGATAGAACACTTGAAAAGCTTTATTCCACTTTGTTTAAGGTTATTGAGCATCATGTTCCAAAAATAACAATTAAGGAAAACAAATATCCCAGTTGGTATAGTGAAGATCTAAAAAAAAATAATTAACTTCAACAAGCTTCATAGAAAGTATAGGTGGTCCGGCCGTCAGTCTGACTATGACAGCTACTCTAGGGTTAGAAGGGAAACTAAGGAACTAATGGAACTTTGTTATCTTCTTTTTGTCAGTAATACCGAGCAACTTATTCCCACAAATGGCCTTCCTTCAGAAATGTGTCTTGATGGTCAAAGCATGGATGATCCAATCCAGATAGCTGAAGCTTTTGCTACTCACTTTAGATCCTGTTTTAGAGAACATCCAGATATGGTATTTAGTAACTATGAAGAACACAACAATATAATTCTTTCCCACCACACATTCAAAAGTAGATAGTTTGGATAAAAATAAGGGCGCAGGACCTGATGGTATTCCCAGTATTTATTAAAATTGTGGGCATGTACTTGTTGAGCCTATGAGGATTATTTTCAGAGATCTTTTGATAGTGCCTTTTTCCTCAAATATGGAAGGAGGCAACTTTGTTTCCATTTTCAAGTCTGGGGATCGTTATAACGTCAGGAACTATCGTGGCATAACTTTGCTATCTATAATGCCAAAGATCTTTGAAGCGATCATAACTGATGAGTTATTTGCAACTTTGAGGCATCTAATAGCCATTGAGCAACATGGTTTTTATAAGTGGCGATCGACGGCTACAAATCTTGCTGTCTTTCAGGACTACCTCATCAACAACATCGAAAAAGGTTCTCAGGTGGACGTAATTTATACAGACTTAGAAAAGGCTTTTGATAGTGTGTGTCACGGTATTTTACTGAAGAAACTTGAGGCCTTTGGAGTTCATGGGCCGTACTTGTTATGGATTTCCTCCTATTTAAGCAACCGTCTCCAGCGGGTTAAATTGGGTGGTGCAGTATCAAGCCAAATCAGAATCACGTCGGGTGTGCCACAAGGTTCTCATTTAGGACCAGTTTTATTTTTAATTTTTATTAATGATGTTGTATCAACGTTCAAGAAGTGCAAATGTTTACTATATGCGGACGATCTTAAATTTTACACAGTAGTAGAAACCATGAAAGACTGCCTGCTTATGCAAAAAGACTTAGTGAATCTTGTTCTGTGGTGTAAAAGTAACTTCTTAAATTTAAACACTCATAAATGTAAGGTTATGAGGTTTTTCAGATGTCAGAATCCAATTGAATTTGATTATTCGATAGAAAGTACGGTACTAGAAACAGTCAAAACTTTTAACGATTTGGGAGTACTATTTGATACGGAAGTAACTTTTAATGAACATATTGACAATATTGTTATTAAAGCTTGTCGCATGTTAGGCTTCATAAGACGTAATTGTAACTTTGTCTCCGATATTCAAGCGATTAAAGTCCTTTATTTTACATTGGTACGTAGTATATTGGAGTGTAACTCTGTGATATGGTCTCCCTCATATAATGTACATATTGATCGCCTAGAGCGAGTGCAGAACACGTTCATCAAAATAATTTTGTGGAAACTTAGGTTTCCGTATCAAAATATTGATTATTCCATCCGTTTATTATTGGTTAGAATTGAGAGTCTCAGAAAGCGCCGCGAAAATTATTTACTGTTTTTTCTATATAAAGTCATGCAGGGTGGTATTGACTCTCCCACACTTTTATCTAAAATAAATTTAAGAGTTCCGCAAAGAAGCACTCGTACAAGGCAGTTATTTCATGAAGGGTCACATCGCACTAATTATAGTTTTACTTCTTTCGTGGATAGGTTGTTAAGATATTATAATAATAATTTTCATAACGTTGATTTGTTTACCTTTACTAATTTTAAATCATTGAAAAGAGATATTACCAGATAGTTTATTAGCATCTTTGTATCTTGTTTTGTTGGTTTATTTACTTTGTTTAATTCCTGTTGTTTTAAATGTAACTATTAGTCATTTTTATTTGCAATGTAATATTGTTAGTTTTATTCTATTTATGTTATATATACATTTTTTTCTAAATACTAGGTTAGCATTAGTTTTAGTTATTGTGTACCATTTGGAACATTTTGTTCTGTAGTGTACTTTGTTCAATAAATAAATAAATAAGTTGCGTCACTCGTGGCGGCTTTCAAAACGCACTCCTCTTATCCCCGCCTCTCCAATATATTCGCACCAGTCTATGGTATAAAGCCAACTGATACGCAGGGCGCCAGAAGTCGTTTTGCTGTAATCATGTGCTTTGGTATATTATCGTTTTTTAGATGCCCAAAGGACTATGTTAATATAAATCATATAGATTAGACTATTTTATTGGTATTTGTTTTGAAAATAAACTGCTCAACAAAAAGATCGTACCATTGAATTTTTAGACCCATTTTCAAACTGCTGTAACTTTTTTAAAAATTAACTTATTTGAATATCTAAAACGAAGTTTAAAACCGCGTTTCTTCTAGTTTAAGCTGTATTGCATTTAGTTTTAGTAAGATGAATATTATCATGATGTACAGGGTACAAAAAATTCGAGTGTGTCCCATTTCAGTGGTAATTTTTTTTGGTCGTTATAATATGGGTTGTTACCAAGGTCATATCAATATCTCTAGACGTTTTTGCCAGTTTTTGAATTGAGGACCTCTGGCTTGCGATACACTTCTAAACGTCAAATTTTGGTAATCAATTCTTAAAAAGCTATAACTGGAAAATGGATTGACGGATTTCACCGAGTGTTTCATATTCGGAAAGCTCATTTTATGTAGATCTTTTATGTCCTAAGCACTTTTCGATAGCTTATAATTTTATGAGTATACGGGGCCAACAAATACCAAACGCGTACCTGATTTAGAAATCCTAAATATACGGTAAATTATTGAACGCCAAAGGGACCATATGTGTGTGTTTTGTTTTAAAAATGGCCCAGTTGAAGTTTGTGTCAATATCTCGAAACGATTTCTACCGTTAATCGATTTATGCTGTTTAAGTGCCTGTAAACTTATTCAGCAAAAATGCGTCGTTATTATGGCATTAGGTGTGAATGGTAGGAATTCCAACAACGTCTTAAAGTTTTAAACATTTTTAAACATAAATTAGGTATTTGGTGTTGTACACCATGATATACGGAGTGATCAACAAAGTGCTTTCAAATTTATTATGGTATCCATAATTACCGCAACATTAGCTACAGAACGGCCTTGTTTGCGCAAGATGTTTTAGATTAAAATTGTTAGGCTTGAAACTCTTTTAGTACATTTCGGTGTCCAAAACTTACCGCACTATATTTTTTAGTTGATTTTAGCTTAGTTTTCAAAGAGTCAAATTACCTCTACAAAAAGAAAAAAATGTTTACTTGATACATTGAATTTATCTATAGCAGCGATACGTTTCTATAGCAACGATGGAATAATGTCATTGTCATAAAACAGTTTGTAAGTCAAACAAAACTTCTGTAGAGTAACTTACTCTTTTAAAAAAGGCAAAACTAAGCGAAAATGAACTACGAAATATAGTGCGGTAAGTTTTTAGACACCGAAATAATACATTTAGTAGTAGTTACATGTCTAATAGTTTTAATCCTAAGCAGATTACGTCAACAAGGCCGTACTATACCGAACATTGCGGAATTTGTGGGCACCACAATATCTGTTGTTAAACGGACACTAGCTAGAGCACGAGCCCATGGTAGTGTAAATTACCGCCAACAGGGTCGCTGCGGACGAGCCAGAAAAACGACAGCTAGGCAAGATCGTCTAATAATACGAAACGTCAATCGCTGTAGGACTCTTAATGCTACCAAAAATTGCCGAAGTTTCCAAGCAGCAAGTGGCGTAAGGGTCTCCACACAAACTATCAGGAGACGGCTTCATGAGCGAGGACTTAAGGCGCGCAGGCGTGCTGCCTGCCCTGCTTTGCAGGCTACTCATAGAGCTGCAAGGAGGCTTTGGGCTGTAGATCATGCTAACTGGGGGATAGCAGAATGGAGTAGGTGCATGTTTACGGATGAATGTAGGTTTAATTTGTATGAAAGTGACGGACGAATTTTGGTCTGGAGAGCAAGAAATGAACGATATCTGGAAGAAAACATGGATGCAAGGGTACCGTTTGAAGGTGGAGGACTGCTTGTGTGGGGTGTTGAATGGGAGAACAGATTTGGTTGTTTTGGTGGGAGAATCGATGAATGCTGAAAGGTATCGAGATATGTGTATTAGGGATATTGTTATTCCTTTTGCACAAAACTTTGGCAACGATTTTGTCTTGGTGGACGACAACGCTCGTCCACATAGAGCCAGAATCGTCCAAGAAGTTTTAAAGGGATAACAATATTGAAAGAATGATTTGGCCTGCAAGATCGCCGGATATGAATGTGATAGAACACGTATGGAGTTGGATTAAAGAAAATTGAATAACGGAGAGCATAATTTTAACAACTTGGATGACATGGCAAATGCAATAAGAGTGGAATGGAACGATATTCCCCAGAACTTCCTTGCAAGCTTAGTGAATAGCATGCCAAGAAGGGTAGAGGAAGTTAGGAGGCTCACGGGGACCCACCCATTATTAATTTTAATGTTTCTTTTTGTTCGTTACAACATTAATTTTATCTATTACTATTGTTGTTTTTAATATTGTTTATTAAATGTAATTTATCGGAATTGAGATTTATAAAAACATTTTATTTAATGAGAATGTTTTATTTTTTAACGTTTATTAAAACATGTGTAAAATGGATTACTGGAAATCCTAAATTTACATTCATCTAGGATTTTAATAATAAAGACTTGCAACAACGTCTAGGAATATCGAAAAAACAATATTATTCTAATAAGTAAAACATTTTGCTATCCAAAATGGCACAAAATTAAACATTTAAATTTTTTGAAAGCACTTTGTTGATCACTCGTATATCATGGTGTACAACACCAAATACCTAATTTATGTTTAAAAATGTTTAAAACTTTAAGACGTTGTTGGAATTCCTACCATTGACACCTAATGCCATAATAACGACGCATTTTTGCTGAATAAATTTACAGACACTTAAACAGCATAAATCGATTAACGGTAGAAATCGTTTCGAGATATTGACACAAACTTCAACTGGGCCATTTTTAAAACAAAACACACAATATGGTCCCTTTGGCGTTCAATAATTTACCGTATATTTAGGATTTCTAAATCAGGTACGCGTTTGGTATTTGTTGGCCCGTATACTCATAAAATTATAACCTATCGAAAAGTGCTTAGGACATAAAAAATCTACATGAAATGAGCTTTCCGAATATGAAACACTCGTTGAAATCCGTCAATCCATTTTCCAGTTATAGCTTTTTAAAGAATTGATTACCAAAATTTGACGTTTAGAAGTGTATCGCAAGCCAAAGGTCCTCAATTCAAAAACTGGCAAAAACGTCTAGAGATATTGATATGACCTTGGTAACAACCCATATTATAACGACCAAAAAAAATTACCACTGAAATGGGACACACTCGAATTTTTTTGTTTTTTGCAGCACTCTATTGATCACACTGTACATCATGATAAGATTCATCTTACTAAAACTAAATGCAATACAGCTTAAAGTAGAAGAAACGCGGTTTTAAACTTCGTTTTAGATATTCAAAAAAGTTAATTTTTAAAAAAGTTACAGCAGTTTGAAAATGGGTCTAAAATTTAAATGGTACGATCTTTTTGTTGAGCAGTTTATATTTAACTTTTAAATGTCAAGCTTGGTAAAGTGCTTTGGGAGTTCCATAAATTTTCTAATTATGCGCTAGAACAATGTCAAAACCGTATTAGAGTTTGTGCTTCGCATTTCAAAGATAAGGATTTTTCAAACCCTTTTACAAGTAGCATTCCTTCATATGCGATTCCATCTGTAGGTTTACCCAGGGAGCCTGCTAGAAAGAGGTAAATTTTAACATTTGTTCTAATGAAAACTTAAGTAAAAAAGCTGTAGGGGATCTGTCGCTTTTTATAGATAGTTTTACGGCTTCTGCTTTAAGAAGTTGGCCAGTATAGTTTCACCCCCAACAGCTCCCATTAGAGCGACATGTAGTGTCGTTTTTATGCATTCTTTTGCAGTCTAGCTTGAGAGGTCCCTAACCTCTCACTTTGTTGTTTCCTCCATCTCTAGAGTGTCCAGACTGTGGAACTTACTACCACCAGAAGTTTTTTCTTCTCCTCCAAATCCCCTAATATTTAAGTCTCGTGTCAATAGACTTCATCTTACCATACTTAAGACACCGAGGGTACGTTGGTATTTAGGCCTTCGCCCTTTGTTATCTCAAGATAAAACAGCTGCAATATTCCATTGTGCATATCTACACATTTTGCTACTGACCCATTAATTATGCGTGAATGTCTGGTCGACCTTTTTAGATGTTTGCAATAAATTTCTTTTTCGCTTTACTATATAAAATAGGTAGATAGATAAATATTTATTTGTTTATTTGTAATGATAATATAACCCTAGAACTAGAAACCCATTTTTTAACCTGTAAACTACAAACCGGGGTAAATATTTACCCCACCGGATTTTTGCTGTTAAAATCGTTCTGAGAGCGTTCTTGAGAGAATGATAGTTGTGATTTAAATAGTTAAAGGTACTGAAGAACAGTCAAACCGTCATTTCACAAACAAAAATGTATAACTATTTTTCTAAACGACCTATTTGCAAATTTCTAACGAGATTTCAAAGAGGACACATAAGGCTTTAAGAAAAAATATATCATCATAATATTTTGCTAAAAAAGGCTATTTTTGGGACTTTGAAAATTCAAACAAATTGAGAATCCGATTAATGAAAAACATTTAAAAAAATCCATAAAATATTGAGATAAATTTAACAAATATAAATTTTTTTAAAAGTCTAGTTACGATTTTACTTATTATTATTTACTTATCAAAATTTATCTGGGGTAGATATCTACCCGGATTTGTAGTTATAGGGGTAATTATTAATAGGTAATAGAGACAAGGAAGTGTAAGTAGCGGGCAGGTGCCAAAAATACGCGGCGCGTTTATCGCCGCTTATCTCAAAAACTATCATATTGTTGACAAAAGTTATGGAAATCATTTTTGCAGCTAATGAACTGTTCTCCATTTTCGTCCAAACACGAATTGCGTAAGTGTTATATTTCGGGAGTTATCGGTCAAAATAGTTGAAAAAACAGATTTCCGGGCTCTTTGGGCCATTTTCAGGCACTTGCGGACATTTTTATAGCTATGATATTTTCAGAGGTCAATGTACACAATAATATCTGCAAATTAAAAAAAAAATTGTAACGGCCTACCTGATCTTCAGGTCCACAACTTCTTTTACTGGACTATGTATTAGACATTTTAGGAGGAACAGAACAGCAACTGTTGGAAGAGAAAGATTAACGGGAGGATCAAGGGTAGAATTGGCAGCAAATTGTTTGGTAAATAGTTCGGCTTTTTGAGGTACAAACAATTTTATCTTTAAAGATTAGGGATGGATAAGAATTTGTTTATAAGTTTTAATGTTTTTGGCAAAGGACTAGAAGGATTTACTGCCATGGGAGGAAGAGAGATCTTTATCTTTAATCAAATTGTTAAAACTGTCTTTGGCTTCGGAGATACTGAGATAACTGACTAAGATACCGCACGAAGCGTTAACGTGATAACTGACTAAAACCCTAGTCCCGAAAATCGTCAGGCTAGCATCGAAGCAAGAAATCAGTATAATCAAATCATCTCAGAAGCCAAAGACCGTTTTAACAATCGGATAAAAGACAAAGTCCTTTTTTGTTTAAATGGCAGTAAATCCTTCTGGTCCTTTGCCAAAAACATTAGTTAAAACTTTTACACAAATTCTTTTCCACCCCTAATCTCCGAAAATGAAATTATTTCCATCTCTAAAGGAAAAGCCGAACTATTTGCCAAACAATTTGCTACAAATTCTACTCTCGATCCTCCCGGTAATCTTCCTCTTCCAACAGTTCCCCTGTTCCTCATAAAATGTCCGATATAATTTTTAGAGTCAAACAGATCAAGCGAATTTTTTCTTCTCTTAGTATTAAAAAATCGTCTGGACTGGATGGCATACCAGCAATCGTCTTACAAAAATGTGCTCCCGAGCTTGCACCCATCTTAACTCGCCTCTTTTGAATCTCTTACGACACGGGCATTTTTCCTGAGAGCTGGAAAGCTGCACGTGTGCAACCTGTCCCCAAGAAAGGATGCAAGACTCTCCCTTTTAATTATAGACCTATATCTCTTCTTTATGTTGTTTGCAAAGTAATGGAAAAGTTCGTTAATTCCCAAATCTTAAAGTATCTGAAAAAACACAAGATCTTTCATGATAGACAGTATGGATTCCGTCACAGAAAATCCACAGCTGATCTTCTTTCCTTTGTCTCACACAACTGAAACAAGTCCCTTGAATTTTTTGGTGAATCCCAGATCGTTGCTCTTGACATTTCTAAAGCTTTCGATCAGGTCTGGCATGATGGGCTTCTTAACGAACTTCTTTCTTACGGTCTTCCACCTAAGCTTTGTTCGTGGCTCTCCAGTTTCCTTTCTAATCGACGTATATCAGTTATTGTAGATGTCATTCCTCCAGCTTCTACCAAATTAATGCTGGGGCGCCCCAGGACTTAGTGCTGGCACTCACGCTGTTTATTCTACACATTAACGATCTTCTCTCTTCCACAATCAATACCATTCATAGTTTTGCTGACGATAGTACCCTCCACTCTAACATTCAATTTCTCAAGTCAGTCAATAAGCCTGATTTGGAAACCAAGCGCAGGTCAATGCGGATATTTGTCTCACAAGACCTCAAACTTATCTTGGATTGGGGCGCTAAAAATCTTGTTCAGTTTAATGCCTCTAAAACACAGTCCTGTTCGCTGTCGCGAAAAAAGTCTGCCAGTGCTCATCCGTTACATATGAGCGGCCAAGTTCTGCAGAACAAGAGTCGAATAATCTTGTCGGCGTTACTTTTGAGAATGGCCTCCACTGGCACAAGCACATTACATCTATAGCCTCGGCAGCTTCAAAAAAGCTTGGATTCCTTTTTAGAGCTAGAAAACATTTCTCTTTTTTCAATCTGTATTCTCTGTATGTATCTCAAATCAGACCCTCTTTAGAATATTGTTCTCATGTCTGGGGAATGGCGTCCCCTACAACACTTAGCATTCTGGACTCCATTCAAAGAAGAGCCGTTCGTCTTTTAATAATCCCACGCTTACAGAAAGGCTTCCTCTTGCCCACCGTCGAGCTGTAGGGATCTGTCGCTCTTCTAAGGGTATTTTTACGGCTTCTGCTCAGAGGAGTAGGCCAGTATAATTCCTCCTTTGGCAGCTCCCAACTTCTATGCATCCTTTTACAGTTCAACTAGAGAGGCCCCGCTTTCTTCGTTCCTTTATTCCTAGAGTGTCCAGACTATGGAACCTGCTACCCGCAGAAGTTTTTCCTTCTCCTCCCAGTCTCCAAATATTTAAGTCCCGTGTGAACAAACTTCCTCTCACCACACTTAAGATACCACGCTACGTTAGTACTGTCTAAAGATAAAAAAAAGAGAATTCATATTAGTCACGGTGGTTAATAATTTCTAAGTGAATATATGAATTTTTGGTGCAGCCTGTTAACATTGCGTCTATTTTAAATTGATTCAATATCTTTGTATAAAAAAAGTATCATTTTCCATTTTAAATTTTCGAGAAATTTAAAAAAAGTCCCTATTAAAACCCTTTAATAAGGTTGCTTGACAAAAATTTGCTTGAGGACGTATCAGTGCCGCCATACTCATTTTAGAAAAAATGTCTATTGCGCCTCCATTTTGAAAACAAATTTCGACTTGTATTGTGCCATTGAAAAGGAAATTTGTCAATCTATCGAAAAGCGTAAAAACATATACAGGGTACCATTTTAATTTTTTTTTATCTACGTCTATTTCCGGTAAAGCCGGAAGTGATGTTCAATCGTTATGTTCACGAAAAGCATGGGTTCTAGCAAACTATACCTGTGATCTTTATATTAGAACCCTAAACATTTATCTAATTTGTGTTATAAGTTGGAAAATAAGACAGTTCTATTGGATGACCCTATGTATAATAAATGTTATTGTTAAAATTACTGTCATAAAAGTAATTGTACCAACGAAGTATTTACTTCAAGTAACCATGAATATGTTCATAAGATAAAGGGCCTTAAAATAGTTCAATAAAAAACATTGAATCGTACCCAATAATATAGGAACTTTTCTTTTTTGTAGTTTATCTGGGAACCAGTTTAACGTAGTGGTAAAGGATATTATTGATACACATGATAGAGAATTCGTTACTGATAGAAGAAAAGGCAAGGCGTATGAACACGTTAATAGTACTTTTCAGGAAGTAAAAGTAAATACATTAACAGGAGACGATTTAAAAGACCAACTATTTTCGCAAAAGAATTTGCCTGAATTAAGCATATACTGTTGCAACCAGTGTGGATATCAAAGTAAATATAAAGGCCACCTAAAAGTACATGTTCGCCGTCATGATAATCACAAAGAGGAGTATAAATGTACCGAGTGTGATTTTAAAACTTTCTATAAACATAGTTTAAAAAGACATTTTATCAGTCTCAATCACAAGAGTCCGGAGCAAGTCGAAGCGCAAAAATGTACTAAAAATGTTTATAAAACAATAATTAAAAGCAATTTTATAAGACGCCTTACGTCCCATAAGAGTCCAGAAGAAGTTGAACTGTACAAATGTGATGAATGTGGCTTTGAAACATTTGATAAAGCTAATTTTAAAAATCACACTATTCCCAATAAGAATCCAGAAGAAATCGAATCGTTTAAATGTAATGAATGTAGTTTTAAAACAGCTTATAAATGTAGTTTAAGAAAACATGTTTTGCGTCATAAAAATTCGAAAAAGAAATAGGAGGGCATGATGGTAAATTTCAAAAATTAATAATATTTTGTGTTTATTATAATATGAAATAGAATTTATGGATTATGAAAAAATATTTTTTTCTTTTTAAAATCCGCAAATCATAAAAAAACCTTTAGAAAAAGACAGGAACAAACGGTACACGGCAAGAAACAAGTAAGTTTTTCTTCTTGTTACGTCAAATTCGAAAGTTATTCGGCTAAGTCCGAAAACCGAGACCTTTTGTCTGCGTGCATATATCCATTTTTTCTTTTTGTCTAATTTCCAACTAGCAGTCGGAAATGTATAAAATTTGCAGTTACTATTTCTGCCAAAATTCTTACATTCAACTACACAATATCTATTATGCGCCATTTTTAATATTTTTTTCTAATTGTTTACATTTAAATCAAGCATGATTTAACGAAAATTTGACCACATCGAGTGCTGCAATCGATTCAGCTGTCCCCCCGCTCCTTGCCAATACCACGTGCGTTGAAACATGGCTAAAACCATAGTTTAAAGAATATACAATATATAAGTTGCGTCACTCGTGGCGGCTTTCAAAACGCACTCCTCTTATCCCCGCCTGTCCAATATATTCGCACCAGTCTACGGTATAAAGCCGACTGATACGCAGGGCGTCAGAAGTCGTTTTGCTGTAACCGTGTGCTTTGGTATATCGTGTCCCTAAAAAATTGTTGACTGTCTAGTAATAATGTTTGTTCAGTGGATAATTGTGAAAGTAGAATAAATGGCGATTTATCGTTTTTTAGATGCCGAAAGGACTATGTTAATATAAATCATATAGATTAGACTATTTTATTGGTATTTGTTTTGAAAATATATTAAACTTTTAAATGTCAAGCTTGGTAAAGTGCTTTGGGAGTTCCATAAAT